>SNQN01007541.1:10934-29537 GCA_008642245.1 Bassia scoparia | reverse complement strand
CTTAAATTGTTGAAAGAGGTTTGATCTTCTTGAATCAAGGAGAAAACGCAAGAAAGTTAATGTTTTGTTTAAAAGGGGAAAAAGAAAATATCTTCACCGCTTTCAGCAAAAAAAAAAAAAAAAAAAAAAAAAAAAAAAAAACAATAAACTCATTACACTATTCTTTTTTTATATCTTGTATGAAACTATGACAATGGTAACATATTTTTAGAAGCACATTACGTAACAATTTAATGTTTATTATTAATAAGGATAACCAATTATATGATTAATGTCAGGTTCAAAATGGTTTTTCCCAATTGATATGATTTTTTTGTTAATTACAAAATTGTGTTAATATATGGAGATATTGGTAAAATTATGCAGTTCCGATACCCTTGAGATCTTGTTTTTTTGACATAATCTATCCAATCTTACCAAAAGACTACTTTATATCGAATCTTCTTTTCATTAATGCATCTACATCAGTTATCATTTATTTTTTTTTGGTTGTTTTTTTTTTTTTTATTTTTTTTGTGAGTATGGTTTACCTAAAACTAATTGTCTTTCTTGGGGGTACAATTTTCCTTTGTGACTGTGCTTGCATATTGTTTAGTCAATTATTTTGGTAGTTTTTTTTTTTTTTTTTTTCTTTTTTTTTTTGTTGTTGTTTTGTGTGTGTGTGTTGGGATGAGGTCGTGTGGTGGGGGGTTGTTATTAGATAAGTGATTGTATATAGGAGATTATGATATGTGTCAGAATGGCTTGAATTGTTGGTTATAAGTATGTGTCTGATAACCATGTTACTCCGTTTTTATTTGTTTTTTAGTGAATCACCTAGCGATGTAATGTGAACACCTTCGATTATGAGTTTTGATCAGTAGTATAGCTATAATGGTAATAAGGACTCTTGAATTTGTCTCATTGTCATTTTAATGTGATTTAGTGCACTCTTTCACTCTACCTTTTAATATGAATATAAGCACAGACATTAAAATTCTATGTATAAGTGTTGTGATTTAAAATAAGCTCTATCAGGGGACAATTGATTGGACGGGAGCAATGGCTTTAAGGTTTAAGTGGAGATTCATGTTATAGCACTGATCATACCCTTATCAAATTATTATGCATTTTTTTCTTTTTTGTTGTCTGTATGTCAATGCGGCTCCCTATGTGTTATTCCCTACTTCTTCTCACATTTATTTAAAACTAAATCAAATATTTTATGTCAAGACTGCTTTCAATTCCATAATTTACATATCTAGCTGCCCTTGACTTTTTGTATTTTCTTTTATTGCAGTGATTACCTTCTCATGTTTTTCGATTTTCAATTTTCATATGTATGTGCATTCTCTCGAATATGATTTCCAGTGAACGCCTGATTTGTTGTGTGATTGTTGCTTAAATCGTTTTATAATTTAGTTCTAATCAAATCTCTCCATCGTATCACAAGATCCTTCTCTCTTCCCTGTTATTTTTATGTTTTTAACTATGTTGTATGATAATGTTAATGCAGCTTCTCCTATCTGGATATGACTCTTGAATGTTTGATGGATCAAATTCTTACTGGTTCCTTATTTAATGTGTTGTTTTTTCATTGCATAATTTAGGATTACTGAGTGTCTATGAAACTTATGATGTGCATTATTTCCAACTCGTACTTATTTTTTATTCATATCATATGTTTTTTATTACATAGCACTATAGTCAGATATGCTGTAAGTTGCAGTGTTATAGGTAAAAGCGAGTGTTAAACAATTGCTTGAAAAGTAATTGTTGATCATCATAACCCGTCTAAGATATTCCAGTGTTAAGATTGAAGCTGATATTTCTCGCCACAACTTTTTTTTTTATCCGCAACATCAATCATCAGTTATTACATGCGCTTTAATACTTCATATATGAAAAATAGTATGCGCTTTAAACAATAGTTCATCATTGATCATTCTCTAAGATGACATCACTCATTATCTGTTATCTCATATCTACAGGCATTCATATAATGATCGTAATTTTGTGAGTTGACCGTTGAGATCATAGTTAGGTCTGATAGTTTCTCAATCTCTTCCTGCATATAAACTTTAAACTCAGTCCCTAATTTATAAAGGCCCTATTTTTCGGAGAAAGTTGCTGGATTACAGAGTTTTGCACATAAATTACTTCAGGTTTACAACTCAACCTTAATTTCATAACCATAAGTAAATAGAGATTTGGGAACTTCTGGTTAATATGTACTCTATTTAAACTAAAGTGTGACTCAAATTCAACTTTATTTTAACGGTTGGTAGGTTCAAAATATTAATCTAATTACATTATAATTATCATTCGCCGCCTTTCACCCACTAATTAAACAAGTATGAATCATAGATTAGGTATTTTATACCAAATTTACATAGAGTTGCATTATGAATTATTTAAGCTCATATAGTTTGTTTGAAACTAACCACAGTCATTTATTATGAAATATGAATAGCTACCTTAAAGATGCATTGAAAGCATTAAATCTGTACTTAAAATGTTAGTATATTATAGATTTATGGTTAAAATACATTCGAATGATGTCATTAAATGTTTACTTTTTAAAATCTTTCTTCTTTTTAATCTTTTTTTCTGATATGCAGCCCCTTAGCTTTATAAATTCAAACCTGTTCTATTTATTGAGAAATCTCAAGTATTTTTATTTCTGTGAACCACATTTAATTTTGTAAACTTACTAGCAATTATGTTTTGACTTTAAAGAGTAATTCATTTGTTTTAGTTAACTCATTAAACCAGATATAACCATTTCATCATTTTTAACAGTGAACTCCATAAAACCATTTTATTATTAACTTCATATCATCATTTATAACTTTCGTTTGCATATCCCAAATAATTCATTTCCATTTTATTATCTTCTATATTAATAATGTAAAGGGTAGGAAGATGTGTTGTCTCCCCTTCAAGAAAATACAATTCTAACTTTAATATGAAATTAAATCTCTCTTCTTTACTAAAAATTAAAATAATAAAATATTAAAAGTCCCATGCCCGCAATATTTAATCTAATTTCTAATTTTTTCCATGACATATTGTAGATGCGTAATAAAAAAATTTGAAATTTCAATTAATTATGTTCAATGAAGTTGAATTATTTTTTATTATGCTAGACTGTTAGATAATAATTGTTGCATCGAAAATGAGTAATACTTAGTTTGACAATGCTAACTTAACTTAGATAAGGAAAAACGAAAAAATTTATACCATCAATTTACTACACTTTAATATTTTAACTCCTTTTATATATAAAAAAAACCTATATGCGTTGATTATTCATTTAATTTATTACTCTCTATTATTTAATTCAAACTTTCTACTTTATCAATATACTAATACACAATTTTTTTTCCATCGGTATTTATGCACAAGTTTTCCTCCGTTTATTTACATTTCACTTTTATATAATATGATTATAATATTATATATCCAATAAAATAAATTTTGGACTATTTTTGTAACACATCCAAATAACTTATATGATGTTTTTACAAATATGTTATGTTTACTATCTACGCATGATTCATTATGCATGCTAAGATCATCTAATCTAATCAGAAATGCCCATGATCTTTAAGTTCATGAAAAATAAATTGACCACACGCCTACTTGTTGGCGGTGAACCATTTCCTCTTGTTCCCTACTTTCTGCGCTGTGGATACCTGTGTTTAGTCCCTCGTATGGTACGTCTAATTTGATCATACTCTGTACTTTGTAAATAGATTAAGGAGTTCAACCTATTCCTGACCCAGTTGAATTGAACCTGCAACTACTCCCCACTATATTTGGCAAAAAAAAAAAAAACGACCCGAAAAGAGTCATGAACACAAGAGTAGAATCCAATATCATTTTTGACTGAAATCGTAAATCTGTTATCGATCTGACTGACCGATTTGTCTAGTTTAATCACTTAAATATGTGTTTAATTCTGACAATTCACAAATATTAGTCGAATTAATAAATGTAAATATTGCAAAAGTTCACTTATTTCAATAAAAAGGAAACAAGGGAAGTGGTTTGATAAAAAAAAATAAAAAATTACTAGTCAAAATATGCATTTTTGTAGCTTTTAAAGCTCAAATACTTAGTTTATCTTTTGCAAAACAAAGTTTTAAAAAAAATTGACCGACTTATTACTAAAAATTTTAGGTCACGACTCTCATAAGCAAAGGAACTCGTCTCGTTACCCAAAAACTAACCAACATGAAAACAACCAAAATATGATATTGACGGACCAATACAGAAATAACCAGCCGATTTGCCAGGCTTACTCCCCAATTAGTTTGGCTCTCTTCCTTGCTTCGAAAAAACAACCTCGAACATTCATTACATATTCTATATCGAGAGTTCAGGACCATAACCATTCTTCCTCCTGCATCTAGACACTCCCTTCACCACTTCACTTCGCCTCTCGGCGAATTCCATGCTCAAGGGCTAAAGCAGTTGTCCTTCAAAAAGGTTATCTTAGGACTACGTACCACTCAAGGGAGGGTATATATGAGTAGACTAAAGAGACAATGTGATGAATATACTTCCTCCGTTTATTTTTTTTTTTTTTAATTATTAGCGCTAATCATTTTTATAAGTGACACTATTATAATCTCAATTATGATTTATATATGTGTCGTAAAATATAATTATTTGAGACCTTTTTAGATTCGATTCAAAATTTAATGCGTAGATTATGAATTAATATCATTTTTGTATACATTTCTGTAAGTAACAAAATATTTTTAAAACTTTAATTATACATTAGGTGAAGTAATTAATAGCTCTCAATGATACAAGTGTAGAAAAACGGAGGAAATAATATAAGTATCTTATTATGAGCAAGCATGTTCTTTTACTATTACGATGGACTGTGTAACTGTGTAAATAGTAGATGCTCGTCAAACACTCAAACATAATCATTCATGCATGTGAAACGTTCCCTTTGTCATACACTAAATTAAGTTCATTATTGAAAACATTCGTAAAATTTAAAAAACATGGATCATTGAAACTAACCATTATTGGAAATTAATTACATTACACTATCACATTATAAATGTATAATACGGAGTAATAATTATTGGAAAATGCTATATGCAGTCCTTAGGAATGCATATAAACATTAAATTTTTGCTTAAAATGGTATTTATATATTTATGTTAAAATTGTACAGTATTTAATGTCATAAATGTTTACTTTTTTGAAAACCTTCTTTTTTGACTTCTTATATGCAGCTCTAATGATTGTATATATCATAACCCATATTTATATTATAAGCGTAGTATTTGGACCACCAAAAGTTGATAAGTGGGAACCATGCACGACACAAAATGACATTGCATGCATAAAGAAAAAACAACACATTATATTTTTATTTTTTTGACGAGAAAAAAACAACAAATTATAATTAATGCATGCATGTACAAATATTATTTGGTGTCACCACCAAAAAGCGTATTATAAGGGCATCCTCTTTTAGATGAGTGAATTTGGGCCGTCCATTTTTCATCTAACGTCATAAATCACTCCCGTCCTATGGACATCTTCTTTATATTCCTTTTTAAAATGGTACTCCAATGTATTAAAACATTAAGATAAGACATGCCTAGTCTATATACTATAACTAAACAATCTCCACGATCTCATTTTCCTCCTAAATTTCCCTATCATTTCCCTTAAAATAGTTTGCCATAAAAAATAACAAAATAATATTAAGACTATATAAAATGTGCTTTGAAACAATATCAAAAATGTTATATTATAATAATTGTAAAATAATTTTATTTAATCCTTATGAAGATTGAATTTTATAAATAAATAGTTTGCGTGTATAAAGAATCATATATAAAGTAACATATATATTAAAATCGACATTGCATTTGCTCGACAATATCTAGTTAATACTAAAAGCAATCCCTACCTTTAAAGTTTTCTCTACCACCTCAACTTAATTATGATTGCACTTTTTTTCCAAAAAAAACCAAAAAAATATTAATTATAAATGCGCTTGAAAAATTACATTGATCTTTCTACTAATCTCCTAATTTCTCTCTTATATTGCTTTTGAGAAATAGAAATTTATACCATTGATTATTCATTCACTATTGTGTAAAATAACATTTTGACTAATAAACAAAAAAAAATACACTCACAAAACTATTTTATGTCCTATACTTCCTCCGATAACGATTTTGTTTGGCAACTTTTATCCATTTTGGACAATAACATATACTCCAACTTTCATTTATTTCTATTTTACATACAATGATACTAGTAAATACCAATTTTACGCCTTACTTTTTTTTGTATAAAATAAATAACCTATTAAACTACTAACTTAACTACAACCTAATTTAACATCTAACCTAATAACCTTATCAAATCTAACAATCCCTCTTTTTATACTCTCAACCACTACTACCACGTTACTTCACTCACCGAAGACAAAATCCCCGCCTTTCTCTCGAAACTTTTCGCTCCCAAAAAAATGCGATAGACCCTAATGTCTGTGACCCCCATTTTCTCGCATCTTGCTCTTCGTTTCTCGTGTTTTTTTCAATTTTGCTTCGTCATCTAATGCTTGTTGTATTTTCACAAAAACCCCCATTTATCGTTTTCTGGCGTGTTAAAAATGCCCCCTTTGTCCAAAAAATGGTGCTCGAGCCCTTACTCCCTGTAGAGTAATTGATGTCACACCATGTAGTGATGAATTCGCTTTCTGAGGATCTTTTGAGGGAATCGAAAAGGACATCATCTACCCTCATCGGTTCTTGAAATTGCAAATAATAGATCATTACCACCAGCTTTCAACTCTTTGCTGAGTTTGTTAAGTGACTAAAAAAGGATGCTTGTTATCGCAAGTTACTGCCAATTGGAAGAAAGAGAGCATTGAAGCTGGGACAGGAATTGTGTAGATTTCATGTTTAAGATTAGAAGGAGCCACAACTGAGCCAACCCCGAGATATCATCAACATAAAGCACATCTGAGGATACAACTCGGGCGAGATTAAAGGGAATCACTGAGAGGAATTCAGAAGAAAAAGAAAAGGGAGCAAGTTGCGTTTGGCTGATGATGTGTTGACAAAAGCCACAAAAAAATGTGGTTCTGAGGATGGGTTGCATCTGACCCAATCCAAAGCTGCTGCTCCTCTTGACAGGGAATGGAAGGTCATCAAGACTTGGGATCCTTGATGGCCACCAGTTGGTGGACATTGATGGTTAGGAAAGGGTTGATTGTTTGTTGGTTTGCAGTTCTTCTCTCTGTGTTACAGGAAAGGTGAAAAGAGCATTGCTAAGAAGAAGCCAAACGTGAGCCAAGCAAAGGCTTTGGAGAGGCCAAGGCTCAGGGCTAGGACCAGGCTAAGGCTAAAGGGCTATGGTTCCTGTGCCCAAATCCCAACCTCGCAATCCCCCTGTGTACGCGCCCGCGTAGATTTGTACATTAGACCGAGGAGTCCTTGAGTATCATAGAAGAGTATCAGCTAGGGAGGCAAAGAGCAGAGGCCAAAAAGTTGCTACTCCTAAAGCCAGAGGCCAGGACTCCTCCGTTGAAATTTGCGACACAGACATTTGATGCTCCATGAATCCCCTATCTGCTTTACTGGTTTTTGAATATCTTCATAATTGATTTTATGGTTTGTTTAGCTGGTAAATTGTTGGATTATTGTTGTCATTCGTCAAATTGTTCGGATAATTATGTTAATTTTATTGTTTAGCTGGATCTATAATGTTGATTGGAATTATGTTGGGATGATTGTTTTTCTTGAAATGTGGTTACTATGTAGTTGTGGACTGAATTATGGTGATTTTTTCCTGGAATGTGATTACTTTGTTGTGAAACTGAATTTTGTTGGTTTATTTTTTCTGGAATTGTTGGATGTTATGTGTGTTTGAATTGTTGGATTTGTTTATTGTTGGTTGGAATTGTTGGGTGATTCTTTTCTGGAAATGTTGGATTTAGCTTGGAATTTGTTGGATGTTGTGTTTTAATTACGTACTTTTGCCTGGAATTGTTGATTTATCTGTAGTTTGGATTTTTGGTTGTAATATTCGGTTGTTGGATATTATGTTATCGGGAATTAGTTTGAATTGTTTGAATTATTTTGAATTATTTTAATGTTTTATCTCTTGAACTTATGTTGGCTATTTTTGGAATTAATGTTTGGACATGCTTACTATTGATTTTGTTATTGTTGAATTAATGATATTGCTGTGAAGTTTGCTGTTTGAATTGAGATTTTTTTTTTTTTTTATACCGAAATGATGAAGGGATTTATGCCTTTCCGCTCAATACGCTTCCCGTGAAGTAAGTGTCGTGGTTAGTTGAGGGAAGCATCAATAGATGTCTGCTCTCTACTTACCACAATTTTTCTTCGCATGCCTGATTGAAGAGCTATGATTACGGAAAATTGTGGCGAGAACCTTTCCTGATGGTTAACGGGGGAGTAGACTTTGAATGATGATTAAACGTTGTTTGCTATAAACATCTCGATGATACGTTGAGAGATGTTATGGGAGCATTAGTACTTTATTTTTACACAAGTGTGTCAAAAAGTTTGCAACCATTTTCATAACAACCAAATGACATTTTACACTTTTTACTGCCTCTTTACAATCAGTAGGTTAACACTAATTCCCACCATTACAATAACGTAACCTCCCAAAAATTCTTGCCTAAGATGTTAATGAGGCAGTAAACCAAAAAAAAAATACACAATGCTTGTCTCCTAGACTTCATCTTCATCTATGACATTCCATCTTCTTCGTATCAAGGTTTTCATTGCTAATGTGTAGAAACCGGTCATTGGAGATAACCCACTGCATCATCAACCAATTGGGTTGTTCGAATCTCGTTATGTTTTCAGCAGCAATCCATCCTCTCTAACCTCTTCCTTCCCAATATGTGGAATTTATAATTGTTCCCCAGTCTTTATCTTGAGATCGCTCAACCATCAACTTGCAAGTCAACCACCAATGGTTGATTGACTTTGGTCGTACACTCATACGCTTCCTCGACTTTTTCAATTAACTCCACAAATTCTTTTGGAAATGAATGGTACTCGAATTGATTGGAACCACTAACAGGAAACTAGCAGTCTAAGGACATTCAAATCCGGGGATTGGGGTGGTTGAAACACTGTTGAATGTTGAATCATTTGCGTCGCCGGCTGCCCTAGAACTCACAGCAAT
Organism: Bassia scoparia; assembly: GCA_008642245.1. Lineage (NCBI taxonomy): Eukaryota > Viridiplantae > Streptophyta > Magnoliopsida > Caryophyllales > Amaranthaceae > Bassia > Bassia scoparia. The sequence goes on along the minus strand of SNQN01007541.1, from coordinate 20,342 downwards.
CATTCCATCTATGTGACCTGCGTGTCTTGTTTGAATGTATATTTTCCTCGAGAGTTGGGTCAGGCCACTTTGCTATGATGTCTGGGATGACTCTCGATCAGTAGCTTTCTTATGACTGCTTGTGTGCATTTTGAATTGCTTTTGTTTCTAGTGTTCTCCTCCTAGTTTTTTTGAGTCTTCTTGGACGTTTCTGTGTGATGAATGGGTATATCGCATACTTGGCCATCATGAATGAGCAAGATTGAATCGTAAGTGTTTGAGATGACATCCCATGAACATTACTTTATCTTGATCTTTTTGATTGTTGCCATCGATATGGCTCGTCTTCTTTTGTAGAGAATAAATCTCTCTTCTCGTGGGTTCAAATAGAACCACTTCTCATCTATGTGGAATTACATTCCTCATGTCTTCAAATCTAAGCCTTTTGACCCCTACCGGTCATGTGTTTGCAAACCACTTCATTCTTGCTTATTTTGTGGTGTTTCTGTGACAGTAGTGGTTGTTGCTTGTGTGACTGCGTAGTTTACCCTTTTTCAGTAACCTGTAAACAACCATGTGTGACACCCGCAATGCTCCGCAAATGCACGTAATAGTAGTAAGTAAGTGTAACGGCACTGACTGCAGGAATTCGTCACTGTATTCTGTTGTTTTTGCCGCATTTTGCCAAACTTTTGCTTCGGACATGATCCACTCGACTTTCTTTCTGTTTTTTTTATGTCTTGAAGTAAACCTGCATATTGTGCTCTTATGCCCCAATTGTTGCTGCAAGCTCTTGTTGAAATCCCTGGAACTTTTCGTTTAAATGCACAAGAGTTGTTGAACATTTGATTCTTTGGTGTAAGTCAGCTCTCTCCTTCTATCATTTTTTTTTTTGTATTCGCTTCTGACTGTGAATCCATTGTTGCAGATTGGGTCGTGTTAGCATGCCACAGCCTTCCTCTTCAAGAATTCGGTGATTCGTAGAAGCCGTCCGAAGTCAATGCTGCTGCGTTTTTTTTGTTTTTTATTGGGAAGTTTTTGTAAATTAAACAATAATCTAATTGTGGCTGTGTGTGTGCAGTGGTGAAATGTAAATTTTTTGTGAAACTAAACTAATCTAGCTACTCTTAGAACATTTGAAAATTCTCTGTAATTTTTTTTTGGGAGGGTAGAGAGAAGAGCATGCATTGAATGCATTGAATGGTATGTATTTATAACAAGTAGGAACACATTAATTTCTGAAATTTAAAAGGGGCTAAAAAAATGGAGGGAACAAAAATTTTGAATTTTGGTCAAATTTTATAATGCCCCAAAAATTCGATTGGTATAACCATGTGCAAACCCTACAAGTGGTATTTATTTAATGTTTTCAGATTTCCACAAAAAAAATTTATTAAAGGGGACATGCAAGTGGGTACCACATTTTCTCTCTCCATTTAAACATTAATCAATACCTTACTTCTCTAAAATACCACAATCTTTTGCCTAGGAGTTGCCGTTAGCTCCAAAGTTGCAACAAAATCGTTACGGAGGAATGTATAAATTATTCACAAAAATCATATGATAATTACATATTTTTGTATATTCAATTGGTTTTCTTAGAGGTATTATCAATCTGGTTGGCAAAAAAGTATTATCTATGTTATCTAATCATAATTATAAACAATAAATTTTGTAATAAACCAAATTTACAAATAGATAGACACTAAATGCAAGCACAGAACGCAGAGATAATCTAGTTTAATATATAACTAAAATCAAGCTGTGCAGCGACTTATAAACAAACATAGCGTTAAGTAGGAAACATTAAACTAGAGATAGTATTATAATAATTATTATTATCTGCGTTCTGGAAAGAGACATTGGTCCTATGATGATTAATGAGTAGACACTTTTTCCATCCAAAGATAAAGATAAGTTTGGATAATTAGAAACGAGACCCTTGAGAATGTTAGAGATTTGAAAACAGTAAATGAATTTATCTATTGATTACATTGATTATTATTGTAGCCGTCGGTATTTATGATAATGTTTTGAATTTTAGTATCTGGAACGCCATTAACAGAGATGTATAAAGAGATATAGTAGTACTTTCGTATGTGATAAACAGTGTGTAGAATATGTGTGTGTTTATGTTATTAAGCAATGAAGCGCGAGGTTCGACGATTATATATATTTGGGACAAGTGAGGAATGAGCAAATGCCAAATAGGTGATACTGAGCTAGTTATAACGAATAAGGGATCGCTATCATGGGAATTCAACGAAATTTCATTCTTATTGTATTGGTATTATGACGATCGAGAAACATCTTCGTTATTTTGACTATTTTCTTACCGACGTATTTTTAAAGACAGATGATTAACGTAAGTACGAATTAAAATGTAAGAGAACCTAAAATAGCGTATATTGAGAAAGATTGTAATAAGTAGTAGTATGGAATTAAATTAATTTAGATAACGTTAGTACATTGGTAGTAGATTTATAAATACGGATGGAACTGTTTGAAAAAGTAAGTATTATAGTGTGAGAAGATGATGTACGGAAAGGCAAGATACTTCGTATGTAATAATGTAGGTGTTCAGATAAAGTTACATACACAAACTTTAGTTTCTACTTTCTGCTTATAGCTTAGGTACGATTAGTATTACGAGCTTTGCTTTATTTGACCATCTTATACTAATCATTGGTTAAGTGTGTATTGATTATGTTGATTGTGGGTCGTTTATTTCAATGCTATAATGTTGTGAATCTGAACTTATGATTACGTGCATGATGCTAGGTTTTTACGATTTTACAAATTTTCCTTGATCAAAAAAATAAAATAGTGAGGCGCGGTTTTTTTTCAAGTATAATATTGTAACCTTAGGGTTATTATTTCTCGTTTCAAAAAATGACAAATGATTTTTACGTATATCAGGAAGAGATTTAAACAATGTAAACGTGTTGGTTGTTTTTTTTTTAATCAAGTACAGTAATTCATTGTACATATATATATTAGAAGAAAAGTACGAAAGCCTTCATGGTTCATTATGCTAGGTTTATTCTGATACACATTCGTATATAATGGGTAATCGTGTAATTTGTTGTTTGTTTGGTCATTTGGAACATGCAATCGCTCATTCGCATGCATATTAATTGTGTGGTTCCTTTGGTGATAGGATTGATGTCAACTTCCAATGAATACAATAATAAATAATTTCAGCATCTTTTTTAGATAGGAGTCCTTTTCAGTTTTCATTCACTCTACACTAAGCTAGAGAGTTATATACTTTGGTTGAGTGTTTTATATGTGTGTGGCCGGTTTACCAATAAAGAGAAATTGGTAAAAAAATAAGAGGGATGAAGATGAGTACCTGAGAGATCATTCATCCTCTGATTCCTTATTTGGATAGAAATGGAGGCCAAATAATAATAAATAAACTGCATGTGTAACCGCAGAAAATAAATTACGACTCGTTTAGTTGTTCACTTGTTGATAGTAACGGTGTAAAAAGGAATGAAATTGTATGTAAATTTGTTGTCCTCCCTGAATTGTCGGAACTTAGCTCAATTACATTCAGATTTAACTCAAATTGCACACCTAACTTATAGTAGGTGAGTCTCCTGACACTAAAGTTTCTACATTACGAACAAGGTTGAACTTCGAACTTTCTTTATAAAACGACATACAATTGTTTACAATGAAGCTAATGAGCTAGTTACTACATAACTTTGTTTTGCAAGAAACCACTCACACATTACCAAACCGAACATGTAAAAAGGCAAAAAAAGAGAGAAAGTAGTAGTTAAAAAAATAAAAAAAAATAAAAGAAGAAATTTGAGGGCTAGTCCCATGTTCTGATCTGAGCATGGTAGGGCTTTTCTTTCTTTTTGTTGGGGACTTATTAAATTGAGGACGCAGCAGCATCTAGTCTCACGACACTCTTAGACTCATCTTTGACAGACCTTCACCTCACGCTGCTTCAATCACTTATCACGTGATACACTACGCTCTCCCTCTTATGCCTTTCATGGACCGAACTTGGTGAAATAAGTTACCAAGTCTAAAACTAAATGTAAATTCATCCTCACATTCTTACACCAACAACCAAATTCTTAAGAAAATGAATTCCATAATTTTATTGCCAGACAAACGAGGCATTAAGTAAGTTCGAAAGAACTGGATGTTATTCACTCACATTGAATCATAGAGATTAACTGGATAATTCTCGAGAATAACTGCTCTAAATTTTAAAACAAAATACAATTTATGTTCTAACCATAACAAAATTTAAAATATGATATTTGTTATATATTAATTAGGTCTTAAATATATGTTATTTTTCGACATTAAAATATTTTTTATAGTTATACATGAACATTTATATAAAAATTTTACTCAAAACCATTTATTACTCTCATTAATTTTTTTTTTATACCGCTGAGTACATTAATATATCGTATAATAAAAAAAAAAGTGTTTGGACAGGTGGTGTTAAAGGCATACTTTTTTGTGTGGTGTGCGAAGTGTGCCTTTTAACATTCTTGTGAGAAGACACAGTGTGTGCCTTAATCAAGCGCCTTTTAGAAGGGAAAAATTTAAGGTGGGGTTTGATTAGTATTAGATAATACGGACTACGGAGTAGATAGTTTAATAGATTACACATGCTACGATTCTCTTATTTTTTATGAGTTAGGTTTGAGATCAAATTTAGTTGTTTCATTTGTGTAATCTAACTCGATTCCCGTTTTGTATGCTGATTCATAAGTCATGACTTATCGTAAGGAACATTTTTCGTACTCTTCCATTAATTTCGCACTCACTAATTAACGGTCGCTAATTGGAGTGTGGAAATATAATGGTAGGATGGAGTGTTCGGAAATCCATAGACAATCAAAGTTCAATTCATTAGAATTTAATGTATTATTTTGTTGAATTTACTGCATGTCTTGTTGTATAGTTTCATTCACTCTGATAGTGGTTTTGTTAGTTTGTCTGAATTTGTTTTATTATATTTGATTTTGTTGGTTTTTCTTCTAGAATCGAATTTTTCGTTTTTCATTTGAATTTTCGTTGTTTTGGTTTTGGTTTTACGTTTATGTTTTTGGCTTTTTGTTTTTTTCGTTGATTTTGATTTTCGTTTGATTTATTCTTTTTTCGTTTCGCTATTTGCGATTTGTTTTTGATTTTTGGATTTTCTATTTTCTTTTTCGTTTATTTTTTTGATTTTTCTGTTCGAATTTGGATCTGATTTCGTTGTTTTTCTTGTTTCAAATTTTAGATCTTAATTTTCGTTTCGTTGAGATATTCGTCATCGATTTGAATTGGGATTTTGGTATTTGTCTCTAGAAGTTTGATTGTTTGGGGTTTTTTCTGTGTTTGTTTAAAAAATTATTGAATTTTTCATTTTTTTAACCCCCCCTCCAATTTCGTGTATAAATCTCAATCCATTTTTTTAACCAATCGTTAAACTTATTTCTATTTTTTTAATATTTTGGTTTCGTTGTTTTAGCGTGTTTCGTTTGGGGGGTCTTTTTGGGTTTTGTTTCTGATTTATTAATTATTACTCATCTGATTTTTTGATTTTATCATCTATTTTCTCTGTATTTACCTGATTTGATTGGTTTTGTCTTTTATGTTTACCGCATGTTTTTGTTATCCTAGGGGATGCCAAATTGTCCGATCTTTTGATAGCGAGGATTAGACATTGCAAGCATCAAACATCTGTGTAAATTTATCTCATGTTAATATTGATTCTGCAAGAATATGTTTTTATCTACTTTGATGCTTTTGATGTTATAATTTCTTTGCAAGAATTTGTATTTTATTTATCATTATTATGGATTTCTCAGTATACGCGTAATATTGTTATGTGGTTTTGTCGTTCATAAGAGATAGTGCATATTAAGTGTATGAAAATTAATGGTTGTACAGAATTCCACGTTTTTCGGATTGGTAAAAAAATAAAAAACTTTTAAAATTCAATTTTTTTTTATCCGACCGGCAGACTGCGGTCGCTGGTATAAAACAATAATATATTTAATCAAAAATTTTTTATGACTCCGCCGCGATTGATAATTTATTTTATTCAAAAAATCTGTAATTATTGTCGTGTCGTACGGACTGCAATTTTGATCGCAACGTCGGTATCAATTTACGACAACTTTGCGCGATAGCCGGATAATTTACTGACGCTGTTGGCAGAGTCGGTAACGTTAACCCAAACCTTTTTTTTTAAGTTTATCTGACTTCTTAGACGGTCGATAAGATTGAGTTAGTGCATGATGGACCGAGTCAGCTTTTCTTGTTGCATACGACACTTATTTGGACAAGTGAGTCTAAATTTAGGGATAGAGTTTTACTTTTCTTCAACGGATTTGAGCATTTATAAAAGTTGATAAGCATTTTATGATTTGGAACGATAATTATAGACATTGTTTTTAATTTGTTTTTATGTTATTTTTGTTATTTAAAAAAGGACAAGTTATACCGTAACCTTTAAAGTTATGTATCAGACATTAATATACTTTCTAAAATGGTAAAAATGTTTGTGATTTATGAAAAATACTAAATCAATGTATAAGTTTTATTTTAATCAACTATAATTACTTTTGCTTCTTATTTATAGCCATGGGTATGTTTTACAATTTAAGAATTACACGGAAATTGGTCATGAAAATTACTCTACACAAGATGCATATTGCAACGTTTTGGTTTTGAGAGCTTTGGCTTCACAATTACGGGTGTATTTTTTTCAACTTATTATTTGAACTTATCTTATTCATAAGTACTTGAAAATAAGTTGAAAAGAATAAGGCCTATTGACAACTTGGTGGGCCAAACAAGCTTACACAAGGAGAATATAGTCACACATGAGCCCAACGTAGTTTAATACTAAAATTATCTGGTGATTAGGTGGAAGGTAATTCATTGACTTATTAGTGTTGATATGATATTCTCTACTAATATTTTCGATTGTGAGACCCATGTGGGGTATGCTCGTTACACCTATCTCTCTTTGCAATTCTCTTCCCACAAACACTCAATGTTAAAATTTTGACTTGTCAAAGCTCTTCTAAAAGCTTGTGAAATCTGTTGTCCGAACACGACCGCAAAAAACCATAGTAAAACCAAACGAGTCTTAGAGCACTATAAGTATCGGCTAAAAAAAATTATACACCATCTCTTCCTATTTCTCTCCCTCTCTCCCTCCCCCCCCAATTTTTTCTCAAGTTTTACTTTTCTTCACAACAATGATAAAAAAAACTCTTCATCTACTATTTTTTATATAATAATCTTAAATTTTTAGATATTTTTGTGAATTTCAAAGTGTGTAAAAGTAAAGTAAAATGGGTGTCAATTTAAAGAGAGAAAAAAATAAGAACGTTGATAAAAAAAATTTACAGCCGAAAAATGTTTTAAAACAAAATACTAATTGCGGAGGCTGTGCAACTTTTGTTTGCTCAATATTTGCTCCATCATTACTTTCTTATCAATTGTAAGCGTTTATTAGCTTACAGGTAGGACACTTTGGGAGCTGATACAACATACCATCAAAGTGTATGTTGCCACATCATTTTTTTTCTTTTCACCAATAAAATCGAGACAACACATTAAAACGAAAAAAAAAAGAGGGGAGGTTGGAGGGAAATCATCTTTCCCTTTGGGCAACTAGGTAGTTTGAGCGGGCGAATGTTTCCTGCCTTGAACCTTCTATTTTTTTAACCCCCCGATATCTTATATAAAGGATATTTTATTTTCCTTTTTTTTTCATTTCTCAAACATCAGAAATTGCAGGGAGAACTGTTAAATGTCTTTTCATTCACATTTGTATACAAGTTAGACGGAAAGATTAAGAGACAATGGAGTGCAGCCATGGTTGTAAAATCTTTTGTTGCCGAAATCGACGGTGGAGTCAGCATGGTTTAAATATTGTTTTTTCCTTCTTTATTTTTCATTTCAATCTTAATTTGTCACTTTTGTATAAAATTGTGTGGAGCGAGAGAGAGAGAGCAGCCATGGTTTAAGAATATTATAGGTGACGGATGACGACCATTAATTATTGTTGTTAAATGTCTACGACGAACGTACTACCAAAATCCGAGGAAAATTAAGAGGAAAAATTATTACAACAATGATAATTATTCTAAAAGAAAAATCACTACTTATTATTTCTCAATATTATAAAAATCTACTAACAATGACAATTCCTTATAGGCAAAAACCCAAAAAAATTAAAAAAACTGAGACAAAATTGCGGGAGGGAGAAAACCCAAAAAAATCTAATTCTAAGGGCATATGGGCGAGGGATTCGAACACAGATTAGCGAAAGCGCGAAAGTGTGTAAGCATGTAGGCAAGTAACATTGGGGCGGGAATACACATGTCATCTTTTGAGACAAATATAATTAACGTGAGCTACGAATCAGACGCATAACTAAAAACCTATTTCACTTACATTTAGTTACAGCTGTTATTATCATATCATAAGTTATTATTTAAGCCTACTTCAGCACAGTATTGATTATTTATTGATTATTATTTCCAAAAGTGGAAGATTACCAACAATTGTTTGTTGTTATACTACTTTTAAATAGAAAGTCTATTAACTACACACATCAATTGTTTCCGCTACTAATAACCAAAAAGGAAGGGATAATAATATCTGACATTTTAATGAGATGATTAATTTGTAACAAGTAGTTCGAAGCCAATCAGTTCTAGTCGCAAATTATCACCATCTTCGCAACACGAATAGCAATACACCGCGATAATACCGAAAAATGAGAACAACAACGATTTCGGTACTTGTTCGGCCACTATCTTATTTTTAATTAGAAGTGGCATCAAAAGAATTTCAAGTCTTAACATTGCGCACATGCGTTTTACCATTCAACAATTGCAATAGAACGCCGCGCAGTAGATGATATATAGTTACAAACGTAAAAAGCCTAAGTGATTGGAGATTTACACAGTACACTTGTTGCTACAAATAACTCATGTTAATAGGGACGCCTTTTGTTTGCCATTAACTAAAGAAAAAACGACATGGATACATAGCGCCATGACATTTTAACGAACGATAATCAAACTATAAGCATTAACTACGATAGTGAACATTAATTAGATTTGTTCATTGTCACGCATCCGTCCTACAACGTATTAGCAATGCACACGTCGGGATAATTTATAACGACAAATTACGATTTTAAAACATTTAGGTTGTTGCTAATATTCCCCCGTTTTAGAGGAATCAAATCGTAATGCGATTTAGGATGTATTTTTTTCAAAAAACAAGACAAGAAAAGTAAAGTAATAAACGACTGTTTTCAAGCCTTGCAACAGGTTTAGGATACGAAGAAACTGGAGTATGATATATCTGATTATTTCTCATTAAATCCAATATTCGATCTGAGGTGGTGGGTCCCGTGTGTTCATTTCTTAAATA
>SNQN01007541.1:0-10909 GCA_008642245.1 Bassia scoparia | reverse complement strand
TTATTTTCTGCTTTGGAAAATGGACATTGTTCTAATTGAATGAGTGACACTTTTCCATCCAAAGATAACTAAGTTGGCATAAGTTAAAACGAGCCCTCTTGAAATGTTAGATATGAAAACATAAATGAATTTATCTATTGATTACATTGATTATTATTGTAGTCGTCCGGTAATTTTGATATGCATTTTGATATTTTAGTATCTGGGACGCCAATTAACAAGATCGTAATAAGATATATATACTTCGTATGTGATATATATGTGGTAGAATTGTGGTTGTTTATTTGTTTAATGAAGGCGAGGTGTCGGGCGATTAATAATCATTGGGACAAGTGAGCAAATGCCAAATAGGTGAACTGAGCTAGGTATAGCCGTATAGGGATCGCTATCACTGGGAATTCAACGAAATTTCATTCTTAATTGTATTGAGTACTCCTTTCGTTTTTTTAGATGTTTCGTACCATTTTGTAATTTTTTAAAGAGTTGATTGAGTTGAATAAAATAGTTGAGTAAGTTCGGTAAAAAGTTGAATAAGTTAGGTAAAAGAGTAAATGTGAATGAAATTAAATTTTATAGGAAATAGTAATTTTGGGTGAATAGATTGGGTAAAATAATGAAAGTTGACTTTAGAAATGATTAATTCATTAATGTTAGAGTAAATAAAGTAGGTAAAAGATAAAAAAGTTATTTTTAAATTAGTTTGGAACATCTATTTGAAAATGGCAAAAAAAAAAAACTGAAACAACTAAAAAAACGGACGGAATATGTTATAACTTCGTATGTATGTAGTGTTCAATAAAGTTACATACACAAACTTTAGTTTCTACTTTCTAGCTTATAGCTTAGGTCTACGATTAGGTATTACGAGCTTGCTTTATTTGACCATCTATATACTAAATCATTGGTTAAGTGTGTTTGATTATGTTGATTGTTTGGTCGTTTATTTCAATGCTAATAATGTTGTGATCTGAACTTATGATTACGTGCATGSATGCTAGGTTTTTACGTTTTACAAATTTTCCTTGATCACAAAAAATAAAATAGTAGAGGCCGGTTTTTTTTTTAATATATGTAACCCTTAGGGTTATGTATTTTCTCCGTTTCAAAAAAATGACAATAAATGAATTTTTACGTATATCAAGGAAGAGATTTAACAATGTAAACGTGTTGGTGTTTTTTTTTTTAATCAAGTACAGTAATTCAATTGTACATATATATAGTAGAAGAAAAGTAACGAAAGCCTTCATGGTTCATATTTATGCTAGGTTTATTCTGATCACACATTCGTATATAATGGTATCGTTAATTTTGTATTGTTTTGGTCATTTGGAACATGCAATCGCATCATTCGCATGCATATTAATTGTGTGGATTCCATTTGTGATAGGATGCATGTCAACTTCCAATGAATACAATAATAAATAATTTCAGCATCTTTTTTTTAATAGGAGTCCTTTTCAGTTTTCATTCACTCTACACTAAGCTAGAGAGTATATACTTTGGCTTGTGTTTTATATGTGTTGGCCGGTTACCAATAAAGAGAAATGTGGGAAAAATAAATAAAGGGATGAGAGTATGAGACCTGAGAGATCATTCCATCTCTCTGTTCCTATTGGATTAAGAAATGGGGGCCAAGTATAATTAATAAATAAACACATGCATGCTGTAAACCGCAGAAAATAATTACGACTCGTTTAGTTGTTCACTTGTTGATAGTAAACGGTGTGGTAAAGGAATGAAATTGTATGTATTATGTTGTCTACCTGAATTGTCGAACTTACTCCCAATTACATTCAGATTTAACTCAAATTGCACACTAACTTATAAGTAGGTGAGTTCCTAACAATAGGTTTCTACATTACGCACAAGGCTTGAATTCGAAACTTCTTTATAAACGACATCTAAATTGTTTACATGAAGCTCTAGAGCTAGTTACTACATAACTTTTGGTTTGCAAGAAACACACAATCACAAATACCCAAACCCAAACATGTAAAAGCAAAAAAAAGGAGAAAGTAGTAGTAAAAAAATAAAAAAATAAAGAAAGAAATTGAGGCTAGTTCCCCATTTCTGATCTGAGCAGTGTAGCTTTCTTCTTTTGTTGGGAGCTTATAAATTGAGGAGCAGCGACTAGTCTCACTCTTAGACTCATCTTTGACAGACCTTCACCCACTGCCTTCTCACTCATCACGTGATCACCACGCTCCTCTTCCTCTATGCTTTCATGGACCGAACTTGGTTGAAATAAGTTAAATGATTTGGTTAAATAAACTGAATCATCTCTCACATTTCTTTTACAACCAAACAAACAATTCATTAAAGAATATGAAATTCCATAATTTATTGCACAACAAACGAGGCATAAGTAATTCGAAAGAATAGTGAAGTTTTCATCACATGAATCATAGAGATTAACTGGATAATTCTCGAGCAATAAATGCTCATATTTTAAAATAAAAATACAATTTGATTCTACCATAAAGCAAATTTAAATTTTGATATTTTAAATTATAATTATTTAATATAAGTTTTTTTCGACAAAAATATTTTTTTATAGTTATACATGAACTGATTAATATATAAAATTTACTCAAAAAACATTTATTAACCTCATTATTTTTTTTTACGTGACATTATATTATGTAATAATAAAAAAAAAGTGTTGGAGGGTGTGTTTAAAGGCATACTTATTTGTTGGTGTGCGAAGTGTGCTTTAACTTGTGAGAAAACGGTGTGTGCCTTAATCAAGCGCCTGTTTAGAAGGAAAAATATAAGTGTGGGTTTGATAGTATTAGATAATACGGACTACGGAGTAGATAGTTTAATAGATTACAATTGCTCGATCTCTTTTTTTTTATGAGTTAAGTTTGAGAATCAAATTTAATTGTTAATAGTACGTGTAAACTTAACTCGATTCCCGTTTGTGCATGATCATAAGTCATGACTTAATCATTAGGAACTATTTTCCGTTACTCTTTCCTTAATTCCACACTCTAAATTGTACGGTCGCTAATTTGAGTCGGGAATTATATGGGGATGGAGTTGCGGAAATCACTAGCCAATCATCTTATATATATGAAAGGTTTAAGTATATCTTTGTTTGAATTTATGCATCATGTCAAGTAACAACTAATTCTAAATTAACAAATAAAACCTAATAACAAATACTACGAAGTAATTCTTTACGGTTTAATTATTATATTGTTGAGGAATTTTCAAGTATCATTATTATTTGTCTTTGTTTATATTTTCATTCATCATTAGGGTTTGTTAGTTTAGTCTGAATTTGTTTTATATTTTTGATTTTGTTGTTTCTTTCTAGATCTAGAAATTTTTGTTTTTCATTTGAATTTCGTTGTCTTTTGGTTTGTGGTTTACGTTATGTTTGGACTTTTTTTTCGTTTGATTTTTGAGATTTTCGTTGATTTTTCTTTTTTTTTCGTTTGCTATTTGATTTTTCTTTTGATTTTTGGATTTTTCATTTTTTTTTCGTTTGATTTTTTTGATTTTTCTTGTTCGAATTGGATCTGAATTTCGTTTGATTTTCTTGTTTCAAATTTTAGATCTTAATTTTCATTTAGTTGGAATTCGCCTTATTTTTGAATTGGATTTTGTGGATTTGTTCTAAAGATTTGATGTTTGGGTTTTCTGTGTTTGTTTAAAAATTATTGAATTTTTCATTTTTTTCCCCCTCCAATTTCGTGTTATCTCAATCCATTTTTTTTAACCAATCTGATTATACTTATTATCTATTTTTTAATATTTTGGTTCGTTGTTTTTTAGAGGTGTTTGCGTTGGGTCTCTTTGGTTTTGTCTCTGATTTTATTAATATTATCCATCGATTTTTTGATTTTATCTCTATTTTCCTGTTTTCTGATTTTGTGGTTTTGTCTTTCTTATGTTTACCTTTTTTTTATCATAGGGGAAGCAATTTAGATTTTTTGATGGAGAAGAATTCAAGCATGAAAAATCTGTGTAATTTTGATGTAATTTATTTGCAAAGAATTATGTTTTACTTTGATTTGATGTAATATTCTTGCAGAATTTGTATTTTATTTTTATTGGATGCAGTATACTCCGTATATTGTTATTTGTGGTTTGTCGTTCAAATAAATAGTGTATGAAAGTTGACTGACATAAATAACTTTACCGACCGCTTTTCGATTGGTTATAAAAAATAACTTTTAAATCAATTTTTTACCGACCGCAGATTGCGGTCGGTAAAAAAATAATATTTAAATCAATTTTTTTACTGACCGCGGTTGATAAATTTATTTATTAAAAAAATCTGTAAATTACTTGTCGTTCGTACCGACTGCAATTCGATCGGCAATCGGTCGGTAAATCCAATTTATCGGACCAACTTTGCGCCGATCGAAATTTACTGACTGTTGGCAGTCGGTAAACTGTTTACCAACCTTTTTTTAAGTTTATCGACTGTTACTAGACGGTCYACCGAGTCAGATTTTCTTGTTGCATACGACCCTTATTTGACAAGTAYAGTCTAAAGTTTAGGGATTAGAGTTTTACTTTTTCTTTCAACGGATTTGACCGCGATTTATAAAAGTTGATAAGCATTTTATGATTGGAAACGATAATTATAGACATTGTCTTTTAAATTTGTTTTATTTAATTCTGTATTTAAAAAAAGGACAATGTTATAGGTAACCTTTAAAGTTATGTATAAGACATTAATATACTTTCTAAAATGGTAAAAATTTGTGAATTTATGACAAAATCACACTCAAATCAATGTAATAATGTCTCATTTTATCAAATATTACTACTTTTGCCTTCTTATTTATAGCCTATAGGGCTATGTTTAACAATTTAGAATTAACAACGGACAAATTGGTCATGAAAATTACTCTACACAAGATTGCATATTGCAACGTTTTGGTTTTGAGAGCTTTGGCTTCAAAATTACGGGTGTATTTTTTTCAACTTAATTATTTGAACTTATCTTATTCAATAAGTACTGAAAATAAGTTGAAAAGAATAAGGCCTATTGACAAACCTTGGTGGGCCAAACACAAGCTTACACAAGGAGAATAATAGTCCACACATGAGTCCAACGTAGTTTAATCCTAAAATTATATGGTGATAGGTGGAGTAATTCATTGACTTATATATGTTGATAGATCATTCTCTACTAATTCTTTCGATGTGAGACACATGTGGGGTACTCTCGTTAACACCTATCTCTCTTGCAATTCTCTTCCCACCAAACACTCATGTTAAAATTTTGACTTGTCAAAGCTCTATCTAAAAGCTTGTGAAATCTGTTGTTGCCAAACACGAACCCAAAAAAACCATAGTAATACCAAACGAGTCCTTAAGAGCACTATAAGTACGGATAAAAAAAATTATCACCACTCTCTCTCCTACTTTCTCTCTCCTCTCCTCCCCCTCCCCCCCCAAATTTTTCTCCAAGTTTTACTTCTTCTTCACAACAATGATAAAAAAAACTCCTTCATCTACTATTTTTTATATAATAATTCTTAAATTTTAGATATTTTTGTGAATTTTCAAAGTGTGTAAAAGTATAGTAAAATGGGTGTCAATTTAAAGAGAGAAAAAAATAAGAACGTTGATAAAAAAAAATTAACAGCCGAAAAATGTTTTAAACAAAAATACTAATTGCGAGGCCGTAGCAACTTTTGTTTGCTCAATATTTGCTCATTTCCTTTCTTACTCAATTGTAAGCGTTTATTAGCTTACAAGTATGACAACTTTGGGAGCTGATACACATACATCAAGTGTATGTTTGACCCACATACATTTTTTTTTCTTTTCACCAATAAAAATGAGACAACACATTAAAACCAAAAAAAAAGAGGGGGAAAGGTTGGAGGGAAATCATTTCCCCCCTTTGGCGCCAACAGGTAGTTGAGCGGGAAGTTTCCCGCCTTGACACTTCTACTTTTTTTTAACCGCCCCGATATCTTATATAAAGGATTATTTTATTTTTCCTTTTTTTTTCATTTCTCAAACAATCAGAAATTGCAGGGAGAACTGTTAATGTCTTTTCCTTCACATTTGTATCACAAGTTAGACGGAAAATTAAGAGACAATGAGTGCAGCCATGGTTGTAAAATATCTTTTGTTCGCCGAAAAGTCGACGGTGGAGTGCAGCCATGGTTGTAAAATATTGTCTTTCTTCTTTATTTTCATTTACAAATCTAATTTGTCACTTTGTATTAAAATTATGTGAGAGCGAGAGAGAGAGCAGCCTTGGTTTTAGAATATTATTAGGTGACGGGAAACACGACGACCATAATTATTGTTGTTAATGTCTAGCGACGAACGTCTTACCAAAATCCGAGGAAATTAAGAGAAAAATACTTACCAACAATGATAATCTATTACTAATAAGAAAATAAAAAAACCCAAAAAATCTCACTAAACAATGACAATTCCTTACTAGCAAAAACCCAAAAAAAATTAAAAAAATGAGACAAAAATTTCGGGAGGGAGAAAACCCAAAAAAATCCTAATTCTAAAGGGCAATGTGCGAGCGAGGGGATTCGAACCACAGATTAGCGGAAGCGGAAGTGTGTAAGCATGTAGAGCAAGTAACCATTGGGGCGGGATAATCACCATGTCAATGCTTTTGAGATCAAATATAATTATACGTGAGCTACGAATCAGACGCATAACTAAAAAACCTATTTCCTTTATCATTTTATTATACAGCTGTTACTATAATCATAAGTTATTATTTAAGCCTACTTAAGCCACTGTTGTTATTCAATTATTATTATTATTATTTCCAAAAAGTGAAGATTCCAAAATTGTTGTTTGTTATACTATTTTAAATAGAACGTCTATTAACTATCCAATACAATTGTTTCCGCTTACTAAATAACCACAAAGGGAAGGGATAATAATCATCCTGACATTTTAATGAGATGAGTTCAATATTGTAACAAGTATTCAATCAGTTCTAGTTGGCAAATTATCACCATCTTCGCAACACGTAATAGCAACACCGCGATAATAACGAAAAATGAGAAACATACAACGATTTTCGGTACTTGTCGCCACTATTCTTAGTTTAAATAGAAGTGCGCACTCAATAAGAATTTCAAGTCTTAACATTCACCATCGTTTTAACATTCAAATTTCGCAATAGCAACGCCGCGCACGATATAATAGTTACAAAACGTAAAAGGACCAAGTTGATTGGAGATTTAACAGTACACTGTTGCTACAATAACTCATTTTAAATAGGGACGCCTTTTTGTTTACCCATACTAAAGAACAAAAACGACATGGATCACAAGCGCCATGACATTTTAACGAGACGAATTCAAACTATAAGCATTAACTAACGATAGTGAAACATTATAGATTTGTCATGTCACCATCGTCCTACACGTATTAGCAAACGTCGGGATACATTAATAACGACAAATTACGATTTAAACCATTTCAGCGCTTGTTGCTAATATCCCGTTTTAAGTAGGAATTCCAATTCCATAACGATTTAGGATGTTATTTTTTTCAAAAAACAAGAAAGAAAGTAAAGTAAATAAAAACATGTTTCAAGCCTTGCAACAGGTTAGGTACGAGAGAATACTGGATATATTCGATTATTCTCTATCATATTCGACTGAGGTGGGTTGGGTCCCGTGTGTTCATTTCTTACTAATAAAGGGAAAAAAATAAGGAGGTGGAAAACTCTTACTATTCAATGACAATCCCCTACTAACTAAAACGAAAAATAAGTAAACAAGAGTTAAGGGAGGGAGAAAACCAAAAAAAATAAAAATACCTTTCTAAGTAGATGCGAGCGAGGGGATTCAACTGAAGATCAGCGGAAGCAGTAGTGTGAAAGCATGCGAGCAAGTAACCATTGGGGCGGGATAATCACCATGTCAATCTTTTGAAATGAAAATATAATT
This sequence comes from Bassia scoparia, assembly GCA_008642245.1. NCBI lineage: Eukaryota > Viridiplantae > Streptophyta > Magnoliopsida > Caryophyllales > Amaranthaceae > Bassia > Bassia scoparia. Next base: position 3,002 of record SNQN01007541.1, on the reverse strand, counting down.
ATTACGTGAGCTACGATCAGAAACATAATAAAACAAACCTGTTCCTTATCGTTTATTATCGTCGTTACTAGTATTATTGTTATTTTTATTGTTACTAGTAAAACCATAACATTACTATGGAAACAGTAATACAAATCTCTATTTCTTAGTTGAAGGTTTGGTAAACAAAAATGTCGATTTGTTATTCGGCGCCGCCGTTGAAACTTAAGTAGATCCCTAACGGATGTAGGCATACCATCCAGTTGTTGTCGTTGTTCATCTTTTCCGCAAAACCAATCACGAAATCATAGAATTTAAACCCTAACCCCTAAATCGAAGGGTTCGATTGAGCGGTACGTGGTGGGTTGGTTGTGGCGATTTTTCAAGGGTGGTGTGATTTTATGTTTGGTGGCGGGTGCGATTGATGCTGGTTTGGTGTACGGTGGTCATGGCGGTGCTGGCTTGTGTACGGTGGTCATGGGGGTGCGATTTGAAGCTGGGTTTATGGCGAGTTGAATGAGTGCAGGTGTCGTGGTCGATTGGTGGTTGAACGACGAATCCACGGCGACCCAAAAAAATCTCATACTTCTTTCTCTAAAGAAAGCGAAAAACTGAAAGGTGAGAAAAAAAGAAAAAAAACATGATAAATATTAATAGGGTAAATAATTTGAATTTCAAAAATCAGGGTTTGAAAATGGGTTTTGAAATTAGATTGAAAATTGAAAATAAATGCAAAGGATCCCTCTTTACAAGCAATAGAAATTGACGCATCAAAATATATATGGCACATATACATTTGATGCATGTGTAGCCTTTCCAACACTATACTCTCTATTTTTGCTCAATTACGATTGAGCAAAATGTTTGCTCTCTATTGTGAGTTTTCTAAGACGATAAATGAAGCTCTCAATTATTCCAGGTAAGTAACTATATTTACGGCGCTCTGTCTGGGTCACCAACCTACCCTATAGAGAGAGAAAGAGACTTTCTCATTCTGTGGGAAATTTTATTTAGAGAGAGAAAATCCAGCCTAACCAACTAACAAACGCACAAGACTTTTTTTCATTTTTTATTTTCATCCATTTTCGCAACCAATAATAATAACAAACCCAAAAACTATACGTACAATTTACTCATCTTCTTAATCAATTTCCCCTCCTTCTTCCTCTGATTTTTATGGGGTTTTTGTTCTTTCCACCAAAACCCTAGATTTACCCCTCAATTCATGTTCATTCGACTCAGGTACTCCCTTTTACCTCTTAATTTTTACCCCCCTTTTTTTTTCCAGTTATTATGTGGTATATATGTTTGATCCGTTGTATTTGGCGAATTTGAATCTTGGTTGTATTTTTTTTATTGTTGGTGTTTTGTATTTCTGTTTATTGGGTTTTTTTAAGGTTGGATTTTTAATGCCATTATTGTGTATTTGAATTGGGTTTGATGATGAATTGTATTTTTATATGTTCGTCGTTGTATACTTATCAATATCATTATCTGTACAATGTACTGTTACCTGTGAGTCTGGGAATGCGTTTGTTTTGATTATTCTTGCTATTCTGAATTTCTAATAAGCATGGTTTGATGCATGTGTATGTTTAATGTATGCTTGTTTTTCTTTTCCAAAATGCAAATTGAAATTGAAAATGAAAAAAATTGGAATTGGAATTGGAATTGATATTATAAGGGCGTTTGTTTTTTCGTTWTTGTTGTCCTTTTATTATCTGTTGATGTGGGAWTGAATGATATGCAACTTTCTTACTATGGTTTTTTCTGTTTAATTTCTATAGAACGAGTTGATACTAAACAAATAATTATAGATGCTTTGTTGTAATGTTTCTACTTTCTAGAATCTTCCCTGTTCTATTGTTCTCGGTTTCGATTAGTCGTTGTGATTACACCACTGTAACTCAAATTTATGTTCTTTGGTAGGGGAGGAAAGGAAAGGAGGAAGGACTGTTGAAGGATGTTTTACTGATTCATTGTTATATGGATAGTTATTCGTCAAAGCTGAGAGCTGGCAGTCTAGAGCTTGAGCTTGAGCTTGGAAGATCAGCTCCCCATTATAGGTACAATGCTACATTGATTTGTTTCTTGTAGTTGCTTTTGCTSGCTGTTTCCTGCTTCAGGTAAGGCATCTAATTGGATGGATCTATTGATTGACAATAAATAWTTTTTAGGTGTAATCTAGAGATATGAATGCATCACATGCCCACAATAAATCGATRACAAGATAGGCCCCGTTTTCCTATCTTACTTGGATATGGAAAGTATTGTTCTCACTTGTCTATTTCAAGTGCATGAAACTCTATAGAAATGCAAAGATTTGAMTTATTTTTTCCACCTTAAAATCACAGTTTTCAAGGATATTCAGATTAGGGAAAAGAAGTTCAAGTTACAATTATTTTAAGGTTCGACGACAAGGTTCAAGAAGTTGATAGTATTTATCAACCGAACAAAGGCTTACTTTCGCAACCCTGAAACGTGAAGATATTGAAAACTAAATCAAGCTAAACGGGAAAAAAACAAAACAGATACCACACGATGGAGCAATAAGAAGAAAAATAAAAAAGTCATCAAAGGATAAAGAAGAAAAAGAAAGTAAGATATCTGGAAGAGGTACYCATGCAATCAAGAAAATGAATAGTAACAAAACGGATTCACCRCGAGGAGGCATGAATATATGGAAGGTRTTAGGAGGATAGATTTGATAGAGAAATTGAGGCTCTTACCCTATGTTTGGATAACAAGAAATGGAAGGAAAGGAAGGGGAGAGAAAYGGAGCGGGATAATTTCCTTTGTTTGGATAAAGATTTGAAGGAGGGAAGGGGAGGGAGAGGGAGGGATCCATTTTCCCTCCCTCTTTAATAAGCTTAATCCCTCCAAATTTGGAGGGAAAATGGACCACACTTTCCCCATTCCTTTCTCTTCCGTTCCCTTCCTCCTTTCTCCCTCCTTTCTCCCTCCCCTCACTTTCTCTTATCCATTGTTATTCAAACATAGCCTTAGATTCTTACAAGTACTCC
>SNQN01007540.1:0-32973 GCA_008642245.1 Bassia scoparia | reverse complement strand
GCTTATGGTAGTCAATTATTAACACTGGTGCCTAGAACCGGTCGGTCCATGATTATCTGACTTTAATGTTGATACCGTCATAATTTCCGGTCTTGTTTAGAATATAGTACATGTTGATAGATATGTCAAACGAAACATGAAAAACAAAGGTTCGACAGCATAATAATGTATAATGTATATCTTCTCCCTTGTCTCTGCAAATACAACAAATCGTTATTAAAGTAAAACTAAAAAGAGACGTCCTTGATCGAATTGCTAAAACAAGAAAAGAAAAGTTAGTGATTTGACAATAAGATATGCATAATGATTAAATTGTGACAAGGTGGTTGATAATATAATAAATGTTAACTGAAAAAGAATTTGAAAACACAGAATAACCAATCCTAACATTTTACATGAGAGGATTCAAGAAGTGCGGTTCTACATGTGTAAATTTAAATTAAGAAATCGTCGATAATAATTAATCACTAAAAGAAAACGAAAGAGAGTTGTAGGTGAGTAATCTCAGAAGTAAAGCCTTTTATCGCGCTCGTGAGTGACGGAATTGTGCTAGAACTCAAATGTATGTGTTTTAGAGTGTATTGAGAGTGTGCGAGTGGAATACGGCAGTTTCAGGGACGGTGTGAGTGAGAGAGACGTTGTGTGTCCGTCTGAAATGAGCAAAGGCACTATTTATAGGCTACGAGGAAGAGAAATCAAGCGTATTATACGCAGGGACCTGTATATACGCTCAAAAGAGTTATATACGCAGGGGACCTCGTTATACGCAGGCCCTGTAACGCTACCTAGGAAAGCGGTAAAATATACGCAGGCTCGCGTATATACGCTGATTATTCTACGCGGTATTTGCGCATTTCCTCCGTACTTATTTTATGATATTTGCCTTGATTTGCTTGATCGACGCAACCTAGACACTCTTGCTCCCCAAGCAAGGAGTTTAGAGTGTTCTAGAAGGGTATCCACTATGTCGGGTAATTTTTTTGTGTATTTTGTATATTTTTTTTATTCTTCTTGCGTTATAAAATTATAAAAATCATAGAAAAACTATACGAAAATCAGAAAAATAATCTAAAAAATACTGGTGAGCTCAAAACAATGTGAAAGACTTGTTGATGAAAAGTAGAAATCAAGAAGATCACCAGTATGAATTTTATTTTAAAATAAACACTAAAAATATGAAAAGAAACCTAAAAAATAGAAAATAATTAAAATAAATAAAAGAAAATATTTTTGCCCCTTGGTAGGGCTCCGGCCCCGCTTATGCGAAGGTGGGCGTTGACTCAGCTTCAGTGTATGGAATGAGCCATGGAATCGCTAGATATGATGCGTTGGGTATGCTGAATGTGTACGTGAATTGAGGGATCGCACCCTGCGTGCCTATATAGTGTATTCACGGACGCCCGAAACATTGTGCAAATTAATGCCACGTCCAATCAAGTAACCAGTCGTGGGTTCGGGGACATGGTACGAATCAGATCTGTAACCCAATTCTCCCGCACTGTAGCGGCCTCTACTCGGTCTCATTGAGTTCCATAAATCATAACAATTGAATTCAAAAGAGCCTATTGAATTGATTGAAAGTGCGTTGATTACTAGGTGGGTTGCTATTATACACAAACAGACTTCTACAATGAATAAGGCGGTCACTTGATTGTTAGTCAATGTTAATAAGGTGCTTAGAAAACCGGTCGTCCATGATTATTGACTTTAATGTGACAAACGATTAAATTCCGGTCTTGTTTAAACAATATATTACAAGGGTGATTGAATATATACATGAGACATGAAAAACAAAGGTTAGTAAGCATAATATGTATGTGGTATCTCTCCCACCTTGTCACTGCAAACAATCAATTATTAGAATAAAACTCAAGGAATCGCCTTTCGATTGAATTGCTAATAGAGACGAACAACGAGTTAGTATTGACAATAAAATATGATAATAAAAAATGAAAACCAAGAAAACAAAGGAAACATGAAAATATTAAGAAAACCTAATATTTACAATGAAACGATTAACAGTGAGTTTCTACATTGCTTTAATGGAATTAAGACTCAAATAATGGTTAGTCAAATTAAGAGAGACAAAAGGAATTGAAAAAGAGTGAAAGAAAGGTTTTTGGTGAGTAATTCAGATTTAACCTTATTTCGCTTGTTGATTCGAAGAGAATCATGCTTTGAATTGAAATCGAATGTTTTTTGAGTTTTGAGAGTGTTGATGTGTCTTGTGACTTGAGTCTTGTAATAATGTGAAATCTGATCAGTGAATGCGCGTATTCAAGTCGTCGTTGAAGTCGTGTCTCGAACTGAGCAAGGCAAGGAGTATTTATAGGCACGAGGCAAAACAACGGCAGAAGCAACCCTGCGTATATACGCTCAGGATGAGCGTATATACGCTCATGACTGTAGCGTTATATACGCAGCTTGCTTTCCTTAAAATTTGGCAAGGATCATGTGTATCGTTGAGCGTATATACGCTCAAATGGCGTATATTACGCTCATCAGAGCGTATATCGCTCCATTTCAGCGTATATACGCTCATGGTTTTGCGTATTTTTTCAAAAATCTCGATATGTTTTGATTTCCTCCGATTTTTATTCGTGATTTCCTTGATTCGACGCACCTAGACCCACCTTGCTCTCCAAGCAAGGATTTCTAGAATGTTCTAGAAGGTTCCACGTATTTCCGGAGTATTTTCCTAATTATTCACTGTATTTTCTGCGTATTTTGCGTATTTAAACATTGCAAAATTCATAGAAAATCATAGAAAAATCAGAAAAATAATTTAAAAATATGCGGATTCAGAAATGTGAAGCACAGATGGAAAACAAAAAGCACAGAATCGCTAGTTTAACTCAGTTTGAAAACCTTTGAAAACCTTCGAAAACCTTTGATTTTATCAAGAAAAACGAAGGAAAATGTTGCCTTGTAAGTGACCTTTGCTCAATAATTCCGAGTACGACCTCACGTATTTCCAACTTTCGTGAGTTCAAAGCATCTTTCGAGTCGAACAAACGCGAGACGCGGTATATTTCATCACGGATTACTCATTTGGGAGACACATTTTCAGGTGTCTACAGAAGCCCCCTTTGACTGACGTCAGTAAAGACGATAGGTTTCGGTAAGATGAAAGTCAAGTATTTCGATCGGGACGGAGAGAACTCAAGACGTTCCTGGCGGAACCCTGATACCCTTTTCGCCGGACTGCAAAAACAAAGGTTAGTTTACCTGTAGCCGTTTGGTCCCCATGCAGCGGTTCGATGTGCCTGTTATGTGGCTGAGTCCTGAGCGGTACATATCCCCAGATTCGGCTGACTGGGAGAAAATGCAGGTGCGTCCCATTGCTTTCCAAGAAATGAGCATGACTCCGAAAACGATAGCCCTAATTCAGGATAAGGATACCTTGGTGACGACATAGCGGTCTGTTTTATGTCTGAAAAAATGTTGCATGCAATGCTTTAACATTGTAACTTGTACTTTGAGATTAGGAGAGGCAGAGTCATTGGTTTTGAAAGAGAGTCTTTGAAATTTGGAAGGGCCTTGTTTAGGTCTGGTTCTAGACATGTTTGAAAAGGGTCATTGAATTGAAAGAGTCTTGTTAGGTCTGGTTTTAGACAGGTTGAGAGAGTCTTTGATTGAAAGTGGCCTTGTCTAGTGCTGGTTTTAAGACATGTTCAGAGAGTCTTTTGAAAGGGCTTGTCTAGGGTCTGGTTCAAGACTGATTTGAGAGAAGTCTTGAACTTGAAAGGAGTCTTGTCTAGGTCTGATTCTAGACATGATTTGAAATACTTGAATTTGAAAGAGGTCCATCTAGGTCTGGTTCTAGACTTGATTTGAAAGTGACATTGTTTAGGTCTGGATTCTAGACATGATTTGAAGTGAACTTTGTCTAGGTCTGATCTCTAGACGATTGATTTGAAAGTGACTTGTCTAGGTTGATTCTAGACAGTGATTTGAAATGACCCTTTGAATTGAAAGAGTCCAGTCTAGGTCTGTTCTAGACATGATTTGAAGTGACTTTGAATTGAACAGAGTCCAGTCTAGTTGATATTTAGACATGAAGGAACGATATAAGAGTCTAATCTATACCAAGTGCCACATGTAGAGTGCATTTGAAGAGTGACTTAGAGAACAGGTGACATTTTGGAGGACTTCACTTAACCTATTGGCGAGACAGTGACTTGATTGAAAAGACAGGGTTCCAAAGTGATTTTTCAGATTCCACTTGATAGCAATACTTGAACCACGTACAGGGCTGCCTTAGGAACAAGAAGCCCCCAAACTGGAAATTAAGGGAGCCATGATACAAGATGAGCCCCCGCGAGACGTGAGACAAGCGTGGTTTTACGGCTTTAGAGTCAACATAGGGCAAGTGGATGGGATTGTATGGATGAGTTCCAACAAATTGTACTGACCAAAGGTAGGTGGCTTTACTTCTTTGGGATTGAGTCAAATGAGTCCTTCGAAGTGGACCAAAGAATAGGCTATGGTTCGAGAAATAAAAGGGTCAAAATTTGTGGCTAAGGGTCAAAAGAGTTGGCAGATACGAGGTTGCAATGATGTTGGTTCAAATCATGAGTCTATGTTCATGTTTCTATAACTGGACAAAACCATAATCGAATTTCTAGCAGTCAATAGCACTCAAAAGCCTCAAATGATTTAATGTTAATGCTAGATGCGGTGAACCTCGGAAGAGGCTTCCTACGTATCCTTACGAGAATCAGACCAATGTAGTTCTGGTGGATGATTTAAACATGCCTCGTTGAGAGGGCTTTTGTGGTTGTACTGCGAAGCTGTGGTTTGAGGGTTGAAAAGGCTTGATGAAGTGGACCCACGGTGCCAGTTGCTTTTTAGACTTTTGCTTTTCGTTTTGGGCTTTGTGAACTTGGATTGGATCTTGAAATTTCATTTGTGAAGACTTTTGTATGAACTTTTATTTTTGCTTTTTCTTTTTGCCCATTTTATTCTTTTTTCTTTTTCTTTCTTTTGACACTGTCTTTCCTACGCCCGTTGGTCCAAAGGGTAGGTAGATGTGGGGTGATTCGAAAGAAAGATAGGCTAAATGATAAGTGTTTGTGACTCAAAAAGGTTGCAAGGGATTTTGATTGACTGTGACAAAGGAATGGAAGCGGAGGGGTCATTTTGTGGTGCTTGTGAAAGAGCCTCCTCTGGGGCATTGTTCAATTAAAGTAATGTGAATCAAGATTTAGATTAAAACCATTGTGAGCCAATGAATGTTGAGACTTGCATAGAATTAGAAAACAATATTGCCATAAAGATGCATTTTATTGATGAAAGAAAATTTGAGACATACAGCTTATTTTGAAAGACTACATAGATCAAAAGACAATGAACTGAAAAGACAATATTCTATGACTGGCGACTGATGACTCAATTCTATAGAAGGCCGCATGATCATTAACCACCCTGGGGTGACTCATGGTTTATGCAAGTGTGTGGTTTGATGTGATCTATTCCTTCGCGCTGGTGGGAACGGTGAGGGACATCTCCTAACCATGTCTTGAATCCTGTCTTCAGAACGCATGCATCTCAGTGGTGTGACCCCTTCCTTGGTGAACTTGACCAATTAGGCATTGGATCAATTCCTAGATTTCTTATCATTGACACGGGTCTGGAGTGGGTTCCAAATAAGTAGCAATGCACCTTTTGCAGTTGTCAATCAAAGCCTGCTCATAATCATTACCAATTGGAAGAAATGTCCTTCGGTGGTCTCAGAGGGCCTGTTGTTGAATAGAAGCCCAGGATGGTTAGAAGATGTATTGGTATTGCTGATTTGATCAGTGTTGGAAAAGGAGGACCACCTTTCTTGTTAAATGCGCCCCACCGTTACCTTAGACTTCTGGGCTTGAACATCTTCCTCAACTAGAAGGCAACCTTGTAGACCGCAGTAAATCGAATCAATGGGTTGAAACTTTGAGTGGCCTCGATACTTGGGCTAAGGTTTCTGATGACACATTCGGAACGTTGATCTTTCCTCATTCGTCGACTTGGTCTGATTTGGCGCCTTCTCCCTCCACCTATTAAGCAAGTAGAGAAATTTCTTCTCTCACCTTGCTTGGTCGCCTCTAGTTCACAGGGAGAACACAACAGAAGCTGAATTGACCTGTACTTGCTTTAGGAACTCGTTTTGATGTATTTCAATCATCGAGCTTTGCTTGATTTAGAGTCTTGAAACCATATACCTGGATGGAGTGTGGTTGTCCAAGAAGCTAATAGGGGAACGACCAAGTGAATAGCCTCTTGCCATCCTCTTAAGGAACATTTGAGTACTTGAAAGTGCGGAGGTGGTACCTCTGGGTCTTCTGTTCTGAATTGGGCGAATCAGTGAGACAACTTTCTTTTGAACTGGCCCCTTGATCTATAATCAGCAACATGATGGCCTTGAACTGAATTTTCAGACATTCTTCCTTGACAAATCTTCAAGTTGTCTCCAACCCTCTTTCCGTCAGTCTGTTGGAGAGGAAGGGTGTTTCAGCATCGGTCTCTCGTCACTCCCCGTCAACTCGAGAGGGTTTTCCTGGGTCGACTTTCTTTCAGCTCCCCATGCCTTTTCTTGGCATCAAGGCGATGAATCTCACAGACTCAGAGCTTTCCTAGAGATAGCTTATAGCTGTGTTCGATGTTGCCATTGAGTGTCTTGGTGAATCAAGGAAAAAACGAAGCGCCCGCGTGGTGCTTGGCTTCTTGTTACTGCTTCTAGGCCCAGAGACAAGTATTGCGAGTCTTGCTATACGTTGCTGAAATCAAAAATACACTTTTGAACCCAGGAAAAAAGATTGAAAATCTTAAGAACAAACATAACTCAGTTTTGAGTTGTTGGAGCTTAGGAACTGAACTCGAAAGTAGACTTGAATGGGCCTAGACCTAAACTGATTTAAGTGCTAGACACTCGAGAAAATTCAAACCTAAGATCGGCCTATTTCAGAATTAAGACTTCTTAGACCTACGAGTACACTTGAAATTGATGGGCCAGGTTGAGTACTACGAACGAAAGACCTAGTTCATTTCAAGTTCTTAGATCGAAGTTGAATGCATACCTAAGTTCAGCATCAAGGCTTTGCAGCTCCGGACTTTCGGGTTGAAATGAGTATCGAACCTAATTCAAGACTTAAGGTTTTTGGATTGGAATTGGAAATTGAACCTATTCAGACTTTAAGACCCAAAGGGTCTAAATTTAATAGGTCCAGGATTTAGCGTACATTGAAGAGGCTGATGGAATCAGACCTAAGATCAGATCGATAGGTCGAAAGGAGTTTAGAGTGGAGTTGGATTGATGAGAGTGGCCTATTATGGATCAACCAAACATTCAATAGTCTTGAAACCAAAACCATAGATTAAGGACTGGGCTTAGTCTGATAAGGCTGATTATGGCACTGAACAAAGAGTCACAAGTAACAAGTGCACATTGATTAGAAACACAAAACAATTTATTCAGCTAAGGTCAGGGATCTAGGAACTATATCGCGCTGGTAACGTCTGACAGTGTACCATGCTTAGAGTAGAGCCGGGTCCAATATCACCACACAACTCATTGTGATGTAGGTTTGCCGAGCTACTCTTATATGCACGCATCTCGTAAAACGTGCATACGCTGAGCATGGGCGGGAATAAGGACTTACCTTAGCGCATGTGATAAATAACACATGCAACCAAGATAAAATCCCCCTTAAGGTCGATCCGGAGCGGAGTTTAACAAGAGTGCGAAGGGATTGAAGAACTCAAGGTGTGGAAAAGACATGGACCGCTAATTCGAAGCGGGTCCCTAAGCAAAAATTCAATTAGTTATGGAATAGAACTACGGGAACTTTCAGTCGTGTCACCCAAATGAGTGATTAGTCCCCAGTGAAGTCGCCAAAAAACTGTAGGGCCGACGCCCGCCTTAGGCAGAGGGGATTGACACTCAGCTTTCAGTGTCATGGAATTAGAGCATGGAATCGCATATGAATGCTGGCTGTGTGTCTGAATTGAGGGATCCGGCACCGTGCCGTGATATAGGTTATCACGGGACGCCCGAAACATTGGTGCCAAATTAATGGCCCCACGTCCAACTAAGTAACCAGTCGTGGTCGGGACATGGTACGAATCAGATCTGTAACCCAATCGCCCGCATTAGCGGCCTCACCGTCTCATTGTAGTTCCATAAATCATAACAATTGAATTCAAAGAGCTATTGAATGACTTTGAAAGTGCGTTGATTACTAGGGTGCTATTATTTACACAAACCAAGACTTCTACAATGAATAAGGCGTCACTTGATTGTTAGTCAATGTTAATAAGGTGCTTAGAAAACCGGTCGTCCATGATAATCGACTTTAATGTCACAACGAATTAAATTCCGGTCTCTGTTTAAACAATATTACAAGGGTGATTGAATATATATACATGAGACATGAAAAACAAAGTTAGTAAGGCATAATATGTATGTTATCCTCCTCACCTTGTCACTGCAAACAATCAAATTATTAGAATAAAACTCAAGGAATCGCCTTTCGATTGAATGCTAATAGAGACACAAACGATTAGTATTGACAATAATAATATGTATAAAAAAATGAAAACCAAAAAACAAAGGAAACAATGAAAATATTAAAGAAAACTACATATTTACATGAAACGATTAACAAGTGAGTTTCTACATTGCTTTATGGAATTAAGACTCAAATTATGTAGTCAAATTAAGAGAGAACAAAAGGAATGTGAAAAAGATGAAAGAAAGGTTTTGGTAGTAATCTCAGATTTATACCCTTATTCGCTTGTTGATTCGAAGAGAATCGATGCTTTGAATTGAAATCGAATGTTTTTGAGTGTTTTGAGAGTGTTTTGATGTGTCTTGTGACTTGAGTCTTGTGAAATTGTAAATTCTGAGTCGTGAATGCGCGTTATTCAATCGCGTATGAAAATCGTGTCTCGAACTGAGCAAGGCAAGGATATTTATAGCACGAGCAAAAGAGGCAGAAGCAAACCCTGCGTATATACGCTCAGGATGAGCGTATATACGCTCATTGAGGAGCGTATATACGCTCATACTGAGCGTATATACGCAGCTTGCTTTCCTAAAATTTTGGCAAGATCATGTGTATCGTTGAGCGTATATACGCTCAAATGGAGCGTAATTACGCTCATCAGAGCGATATACGCTCCATTTCAGCGTATATACGCTCAAGTTTTGCGTATTTTTTCCAAAAATCTCGATATTTTTGATTTCCTCCGATTTTATTCGTGATTTCCTTGATTCGACGCACCTAGACACCCTGCTCTCCAAGCAAGATTCTAGAATGTTCTAGAAGTTTCCACGTATTTCCGGAGTATTTTCCTAATTATTCACGTATTTTTCTGCTATTTTGCGTATTTAAACATTGCAAATTCATAAAATCATAGAAAAATCAGAAAAATAATTTAAAAAATTGGCGGATTCAGAAAAATGTGACGCACATTGAGAAAAAAAAAGCACGAGAATCGCTAGTTTAACTCGTTTAAAAACCTTTGAAACCTTCGAAAACCTTTGATTTTATCAAGAAAACGAAGGAAAATAGTTGCTGTAGTGACCTTTTGCTCAATAATTCCGAGTACGACCTCACGTATTTCCAACTTTCGTGAGTTCAAAGCATCTTTCCGAGTCGAAACAAACGCGAGACGCGGATATTTCATCACGGATTACTCATTTGGGAGACACATTTTCAGGTGTCTATACACCCCTTATTGTCCTTTGCTCAATAGTTCCGAGTATGACCTCACGTATTTCCAACTTTTGTGAGTTCAAAGCATCTTTTCTAAGTCGAAACAATCGCGAGACGCGGTATGTTTCATCACTGATTACTCTTTTGGGGAGACACTTTTAGGTGTCTACATGTTGGTTTCTTGTGCCGGACCAGATTTTGCTTGCCCTCGATTTCTGGTCGGTTTCTGTACTAACATCCAAGAGCCAAAATTAGCAGCTGCTTCTGGTAGTGGGAGTGGTGATGTTGGGACACAACCAAGAGGACGATTATCTTGAGAATTCGACGATAGGCTGCGAAGCTCGGGACAATCTTCCTCCTTATGACTTATACGACCACAATTGTAACAAATGAGTTGTAATCCCTCGTATTGGATCTTCCGAATTTTTCCCTTTAACCAAAAATTAGCAAGTAATGGTTTAGAGAGATCAATTTCGACACATAGACGAGTAAATTGACCTCTTTCTGCATTAGTGGTTGTAGAATCAATTTTGATTACTTTCCCTATTTTTGCCCCAATTTTGTTCAAAAACTCATTGTTGAAGTATTCGACTGATAAATTTGGAATACATACCCAAGCGTTGAGGAATCGGATAAGCTCATCAGTTGGTGTAAAATTAGGCACCCACGAGCGTATAGTGAGGTAATGATCATCTAAAAGCCAAGGACCATTGGTTATGACGTCATTGTAATAATCTAAATTAGAAAATCTGGCAATATAATAAGCACACCCAATGTCAGCGAGGGTGAGATTGCCTTTGATCTGCCACTTGCGAGTAAGTCTCCTGACCAGTGTCATGTAGCCAAAGGTTTTGTCAAAAACCTTGATGGTAAGAGAGTTTTTCCAGGGGTGTCTCAGTCGAGCTTTTTCTTCCTTTGACAAAAGAATAGCAGGACATTGTGGGTCATCAGTTACATCTGCTGGAAGTACATCATCGTCAGAATCATAAACTAGGATGTCTTGTTGAGGCTGAGGAGTCATATTTTCTATCCGATGGATATTGGAAAGGGAGTTGTTTCCATTGACAACATCTTTGAAAGAAACCGTAGCCTTCTTAGGAATAGTGTGAGGGTTCCTAGTGATGGGTGGAATCAATATCCATATCTCCTTCAGTTGAGGCAGAAATATTGTCATGGAAAAGAAAATTGTTGATATTGCGCTTTGTCTTCTTGACAGAACGCTGGTGATGGTTTGCTGCATCAATGGAAGCAGAGTTTTCGTGCTCAGGAGGTTTGGGAGGGAATTCCATAGAGAAAAAAAAGAGAAGTGATTTCTTGGTCTAATTTTTTTTATAATATTAAAATGTATTAAATTTTCTATATCCTACCTTAAGGGTTACATATATCATAACCTAAAATAAAAAAGTTAATGAGTAATTAAATATGACATGAAGACATACTCAATTTAAAAATCGGGAAATTTCACGTGATATCACTCTACATTTACCAATTCCACGTGGTACCACTAATTTTCGATAATTTCACATAGTATCAATTGAGTTTGATAGTTATTGGTCCAAAAATTGTCAAAATACGTAAATCTAAATTCAAAAATAAGAATATTGGTTATGTTATGCATTGGTGACATTGGTTCAATACATAAAATTGACATTAACTTTGTATTCATAGTAGGTAGGCTTGTAGTCCCCGCTTTTACAAGTAGGGGTGAACACGGTCCAATTTGGTACGGTTTGAGTATCAAATAAAACAAAACCAAACCAACCCGTAAAATACAGTTTGGTCCTTTTTTGAAACCAAATCAAACTGTATTGGCATCCAAATCAAACCAAACCATAATAATACGGTCTGGTTTGCGGTTTCTAATGAGTCGATATTTTTTCTTCTAAAAATTAACTGTCAATAATAAAGATTAAACCCTTGATTAAATTTTAATATATTATAAAAAATCAATTGCTAATAGATAACAGTATGACCCTACATAATAACCCCCTAAATCTAACCTACTAATCGTATACTACTATGTTGTATTTTGATTTTTGATCTTTCTATTTTTTTTAACTTTTCTAATGTTTTACAATATAAATATTATTTTTTATTTTTTAAAATTAAATAAATATTAAAATAAGTTTTACTGGTCTACGGATTGATTTGGTTTTAAACCGTAAATTAAACCGTACTTATAAAAAAAATCCTAAACCAAACCAAATTGCCAAAATACGATTTGGCTCGATTCGGTTACGGTTCAGATCAAACTCTAGACAACCTTGATTACAGTTAAACTCGAATGTTAATAAGATGTACTCTTTCATGATGTATAGGATGATACACAAGTAATCAAGTATCCACGTGTTTCTATAGGTTAGTTGAATTTTGTTGCCCGTAAAGGAATGAAAGTAAGAACTCATCCTTATCCTCATCTCAAATTAACAAATAACTATATAAATGAAGAAATTACCATTGAATTTTGTTGCCAAATGACGACAAATTTTCTCTTGTAGTGTTGATATGAGTTATAGAGCGAGTCGTGAGTTAATTAATGTCATTGTATGAAAATTCTAATCAAATTATTAAAACCTAATTAATTTGAGGAATGTGTTATGTTTAGAATATTTTATGAAAATATATCTATCAATAACGTTATTATTTTTCTTATCAAATTCATCGATTTGATAATAAGTTGACATATAATTATGTCTCCTTTCCTTTTTGTCCCCCAAACTCTAGCCTCTATTAAAAAAAATTCAAA
The DNA here is from genome assembly GCA_008642245.1 of Bassia scoparia. Lineage (NCBI taxonomy): Eukaryota > Viridiplantae > Streptophyta > Magnoliopsida > Caryophyllales > Amaranthaceae > Bassia > Bassia scoparia. The sequence goes on along the minus strand of SNQN01007540.1, from coordinate 20,529 downwards.
AGATTTCCATTGATTTTACCCCAATCTAATTTTATTGTCTTTCTAGTTTATTTATTCCGATTTCGTTTTTATTCGAATAATATTTCCTCTTAGAGGATCAGTTCTTAGTTGAAAAAAGGGTTATATCCCCCTTGAAAGAAGGGTCCTTAATCCCTTGAAAGAAAGACTATTTCTCTTCTCATTGCGATAAACGTTAGTTCAGTGTCGTAGTTTTAGTTATTTGATTATGACTGTATCAAACATCGATTTGGAAATTGAAGGGTATTTCAAATGGCGATATAACAAATCGGTCATAGTTTTGCAATTTTTAATTCTATCTGTCCAATATTGTTATGTACTTGTTAGTCCTGATTTCTATTGTAAATGTTGTATGACACTTTTATTAATGGTATTTGATATTTGATTAGTGATTTTATTAAATTGAATATACATTATATTTTTTAAGTGATACAATAGGTTTTTTTAAGGAAAATGCTATACGCAGCCCTAAGGGCTGCATATAAGCATTAAATTCTTGCTTAAAATGGTAAGTATTTATTGATTTATGTTAAAATTGCACAGAATTTGATGTCATAAATGTTTACTTTTTTGAAAACCTTCCTTTTTTTGTCTTCTTATATATCAGCCCTAAGGCTTGTATAAATCATAACCCTTTTTTTTTAATTAGTTTACTATTCGAATATATTTTTTATATGAAGTTTACTGATTTTTATCTCATTTAATTTTTTATATGTAAAAAGATTTTACTCATCCAATTCGGAAAATAGGACAAACAAAAAGAACATAGGGATTTCTTTGTCCTGTTTCCCGAATTGGAATTCCTAAATGCTTGTCTTGTTTGGAATCTTTTCTATTTTTAACTCCAACTTTATCCACCTTTTCTATGGTAAATTAAACCATATTTATTATTTTTCTTCCATCATATTTTACCTCTATCTAGATTACTCTCCAATATTCACTTTCCAACACACATTTATTACTTTTCCCATTATACTAAATAAAAAGGTCCATAACCCTCTTTCAAGTACGAATTTTGGTAAATTAACAAATTCTATAAATTAAAAATTCTTTTTTCTTAATTCTCCCCCTTGTTCCAACAAACAAAATAGAACGGAGGGAGTAATTATTAATTATTAATTATTAATTACTAATTGTAAGTGATGTGGCTAAAGGCTTAGACTTTGAAGTTACATACACTCCATGTGAGATGCCTAAGGGGTACGTGATCTCTACACACCTAAGGGCAAGTGAGGTTACGTATTACTTACGGCTAATGCCTAAAATGGCTATCATAATGAAGACAATGCAATCTACACCCTACATGGGATGGGAAATTCTCCCTAGAAAGCCTAGGATCGTGACATTTGACACGATATGATTGGCCAAATGATCCCCCCAAGGCTCTATAAATACCCCTCATGGGGGAGTGTGTTAATCATTGCGTAATCATTGACAAGACATTAATCTCACGGTTAAAACTCTTAATCCTCTCTTAATTACTGATTTACCCCCTCTTAGACATATACTTACTTAASCATCGGAGGGGAGATAATCCTATAAGGATTATTCTCCTTTTTGCAAGTGCCACCAGCCGTCTACGAGGACCAGCCTGAGTAGCGTTGCGGATTCGCCTCCTTACCTCACGCATCTACAAATCTCACTGTTCAGGAGCTAAGGGCTACAACAGTTGGCGCCATCTGTGGGGAAGTAGGAAATTCACAATGGATGAGGCTGATCAGACTAAGGAGCCTAGGGCACCTAATGTGAATGAGGAACCGAAGATACAAAGTAGGAAGTCAGAAGTAGATAAGGGTCTCAGTAAGCCTGGAGAGGCTCAGGGCTCAAGACTAGCGATTAAGAAGAAGATGACAGAACTTTTCGATGAGATGCCTCCGGGAAATGAAGAGCAGACACTGCAACCGGGGGAGGAGACCTTAGACCTCGATGAAGGAAATGAAGACCTAGAATATGTCTCTCAGGAAATGTTAGAGGAGAATTTTGTGAGTAAGAGAACCTTAAAAGAGGAGATCAGGAAGGRTTTTGAGGAACTACGCGAGCGCATAAGTTCCTTGACCAAGGAAAATGAGACCTTGAAGGCAGAAAAGGAGCAGCGGCTGAAAGAAGTCAAGAAAGGGAAGTTGCCCAAATCGGTTGAGAAGACTAGCAAGGGTGCTGAGAGGGTAAAACCAGGACTCAAGGTATCTAAGCCCTTACCCTTGAAGTTCAAGGCACCGCAAAGTCGTTTAGGAATGACAAATAAGAAAAGGAACCCTTCGCATATCCCACAGAGCACTCACTGGGAGGATGAGGCTGAATCCTTCCATAGTGGCCCGGTGTCTGAAGATGTGCGGACCTTGATTGAAAGAAAAAGTGTTGATGCTGCAAGAAACGATGTTCGGCATCTACTGGATAGGAAGAGGCGAATTCGGGAGCAGAACGAACAGGCAAGAGAACATTCTGCCACGGGTTCTATTCCTCTATGCTCTGATGTCTCTCATTCGTTGAGAATGTTTAGAGACTACTCATTTTAGGAACCCAGAGTTCCACTTTCCCGTCATGASGGAGGGCAACCTTTAGGAGGTGCCTATGGAATGAGCGGCCAACTCAGTGAGCAGCTACGGTCTATCTCTTTATCTCAAACAACTCCTTTCTCTTCCGCGATAATGCTAGCCCCACGTATGCATAAAGTTAAATGCCCGACCATGCAGGCTTATGATGGCAAGTCCGATCCGGATGACCATCTAGCCATGTATAAGAATTTGATGCTAACTACACAGGCTGATGACGCCACATGGTGCAGATACTTCCCCGCAACTCTCAAGGGAGTTGCTCAGAAGTGGTTTAGTGGATTGCCATCAAGGTGTATCAACAACTTTTCTGAACTCAGCATATTATTTCTTCACCACTTCATGGCTAACCCCAAGAACAAAAGAGTAGTATGCATCCGTGGAAGATTTCGCAAAGAGAAAATGAAAGTTTGAGGAGTTACGTGAGAAGGTTTAACAATGAGAGACTCCAAATTCTCGGGTTGTCTGATGAAGTGATTATGGATAATTTCTGTCGAGGACTGCTTGATGGTAGTCACTTTAAGTTTGAGCTAATCAGAAATACATGCTCTACCTTGAAGGAGGTCCTGAGAGAGGCCGAGGACTACATGCAAGCAGAGGAGATTTGTTTCGTATCTAGAGGYAAGGAGAGGTATGGACAGACACATCGTTCACAAAACCCACCTCACAAGAACAACGATCTGACCGACAGGAATGACAAAAAGCGACAAGGGACATGGAACATCTCCGATAGTCAGAAAAATTTCCAAGAAAGAAAAAAGAGGAGAATGGACAATGGTCCAAAGATTGAATATACCAAAGATTTGTATCAGGTCTACTTAGAAGCAAAGAAGAAAGTGAACATAGATGATCCTCCACCCATTCGAAGGAGAAAGAAAAAAGAGATCCTAACAAGTATTGCAAATTCCACCGAGACATTGGTCATTGGACTAGTGATTGCTTCAACTTGAAGAAGGCACTAGATGCCCTGGCCTTGAAAGATGAGCTACCTAAGCATCTGATCAAAAGCATTGAGAATGCCGACTCGTCCAAGGCTACAAAGCCAAGGGAACAAAGCCCGCATAGCAAAGACTCCGGTACTGTTTCAGTACACATGATCTTTGGAGGTTTTGCCTCTAGGGGCCCCACTGTAAGGGGTCAAAAGGATTATGCAAGGAGTTCGGGTCAGGCTATTGAGGCTGAGGAAGACCCGGAGGACGTGTTTCCATATGTTTTAGTGTGTGAAAAGGACCGAGGCCCATTGGTCACTCCTCATGACGACCCTTTGGTCATTGAATTGAAGGTAGCAGACAAGAGGGTGCGCCGAATCCTTATTGACATAGGAAGCTCTTTAGATAGATATCATACTTGGGCGCCCAACACTCAACAGAGAAAAATGTGTAATAGTGACTCATCTTATGCTGATGAAGTTCGTTTGCGACGATGGGTCCATTGCTTTGGTTCACAGAGATCAGCAACTGGATAGAGAGTGCTACTTAACCACTATTAAGCCACTTGCTAGGGGCAAGGATAAGGAAGAAGTAATAGAGGTGGAGGAATTCAAGCCTAACAGAAAGAGGAAGTCAGGAGAAGTTATGATGGTGCATGACGCACATCAAGAAATACCTGGCAGTTCATGGGCTTTACCAAGCAGCATCTAAGCCGACTCCGGGAAAGGAAATACCCRAGGACTTTGTCTTAGACAAGTATCAGCTTGACAGAACCGTCAAAGTAGGGCAGGTTCCTGAAACTTCGGTTGGTCAGGAAATACGGAAGTTGTTACAAGCATACAATGATGTCTTTGCATTCACAATTGAGGAGATGCCAGGTATAAGCCCAGAAATAGCTCAACACACTTTGGATGTTGACCCAAGTCGGAAGCCCGTTATTCAAAAAAAGAGAAACCTTGGCCAAGTAAGAAGCAAGGCCGCAGATGAAGAAGTGAAGAAGTTGTTAGACGCTGGATTTATTAGGCCATGTCAATATCCTGAGTGGGTAGCCAATGTAGTCATGGTTCCCAAGCCTAATAGGAGCTAGAGAATGTGTGTTGGCTACACGGATTTGAACAAAACATGCCCCAAAGATCCCTTTCCATTGCCTAAGATAGATATGCTAGTGGATGCAACGGCGGGGCATGAAGTCATGAGCTTTGTGGATGCCTATTCCGGCTTTCACCAAATACCCCTTAAGAGGGAGGACTAGGACAAGACAACCGTTGTCACGGAAAATGGGCTGTATTGTTATAAGGTTATACCTTTCGGTCTAAAGAATGCCCCCGCCACCTTTAAAAGGTGTGTCAACACTATCTTTGCTCGACAAATAGGCAGGAACGTGGAGGCTTATATTGATGATATGATCATAAAAAGAAAAAGGTTGGCGGATCACCCCCAAGAACTCAAGGAAACCTTTGAGACGCTCAGACACTATCAGATGAAGTTAAATCCAAAAAAGTGTGCTTTTGGAGTAACGTCAGGCAAGTTCTTGGGATTCTTGGTGATGAGAGGGGAATAGAAGCAAACCCAGATAAGGTACAAGCAGTACTTGACTTGAAGTCACCTACAACCATCAAGGAGGTTCAGAAGCTGACAGGTTGCCTAGCAGCTTTGGGAAGATTCCTGTCTAAATCTGGGGACAAGTGCCGACCGTTTTTTAAAGTAATCAGAAAAAATTGCAAGTTTGAGTGGACACAAGAAGCAGAAGAAGCATTCGTGAAACTGAAGGAACACTTACACTCGTTGCCAAGGCTAGCCAGTCCCATGGTAGGATAGACGCTCTATCTCTACCTTGTAGTCTCAGAACATGCCTTATTAGCGGTCCTAGTGGCAGAGAGGGAAGGGTCCCAACTTTCGATTTACTTTGTAAGCCATGTCTTGCAGAGTCCGAAATTGAGCCATGCGACGACAGAGAAGTTTGGCTTGGCTCTGTTAATGGCCAGACAGAAGCTTAAGCCATACTTTTTAGCTCATAAGATCGTTGTGTATACCGACCAACCCATCAAGTAGCCCTTGACTAAGCTGGAAGCTTCGGGAAGAATGTTGAGATGGGCTTTAATTCTTAGTGCTCACGACATTTCGTTCGAGCCCAGGAAAGCCATCAAGGGGCAAGCCTTGGCAGACTTTATTGTAGAAACCACTAGGTCCCCAACGCCGGAAGGATAGAACGATGTGTGGACATTGTTTGTTGATGGTTCTTCTACGCAGAATGCCTGTGGAGCGGGCATATTGTTTGAGTCACCAGAAGGGGACACATTCGAGTATGCCATGAAGTTCAAATTTTAGACATCAAACAACGAGGCTGAGTATGAGGCTCTAGTATCTGGTATCAAGATGTGCCGGGCAGCTGGGGCAAAGAAGATAGAAGCCATGTTCGACTCTCAGTTGATAGTCAGTCAGGTGAACGGGGAGTATGATGCTCGGGATAAGAATATGGTCAAGTATCTTGACTTGGTGAAGAAGGAAACACAAGACTTGGAGAAGTTTGTGCTAATGCAGGTACCGAGATCAGAGAACAATCAGGCAGATACATTGTCTAAATTAGCCAGCTCCGCTACAAGGGATGCCCTAGATCCGTCTTTTGGGAGGTTAAGGACAAGCGAAGCATAGATGACCTGGAACACACCGGCTTCATAGATAGGGGCAACTCATGGATGGATGACATAGTCAAATACAAAATTGAGGGAGTTTTGCCCGACGACCCGTTGCGAGCCAAATATGTCAAACAACGTGATTCCTGGTTTGTATACTGGAATGACGAGCTGTATAAGAAATCATACTCTCATCCGTTGTTGAAGTGCGTTACCCTAGAAAAAGGTTTGGAAATCCTTGAAGATATCCATGAAGGATTCTGCGGTTCTCATATAGGGGCAAGGGCCCTAGCATGTAAGGCTTTGCACACTGGCTACTTCTGTCCGAGCTTGAGGAAGGATGCACTAGATTTAGTGAGGAAGTACCGGAAGTGTCAAATACATGGGAATCTCCATCAGAGGCCAGCCACAGATTTATCAGTTGTTCTCTCTCCAATCCCTTTTGCTAAGTGGGGAATGGATATACTTGGTCCTTTTCCCTAGGCATCAGGGCAACGGAAGTTTATGTTAGTAGCTGTGGATTTTACTTCACAAAAAGGGTGGAAGTTGAACCTCTGAAGAGCATTTAAGTGGCGGATGTCCAGAGGTTTATTTGGAAAAACATCATCACTAGATTTGGAGTGCAACAATCCATCGTCTTTGACAACGGTCCTCAGTTTGATTCTAATAAGCTCACTAACTGGTTAGCCCAACACGAGACAACGGGACATTTTGCCTCGATGTCCCACCTACAGGCAAATGGCCAAGAAGAGGCATTCAACAAGATAATTTGCAATGGTATCAAGAAGAAGTTGGATGATGCAAAGGGTCTGTGGGTTGAAGAACTCTATAACGTTCTATGGTCCATACGGACGACAGCCAAGAATTCAATTGGGGAGTCACCTTCCATGTTGGTATATGGGTCTGAGGTAGTGTTACCGATAGAGATGTTGGAACCTACCATGAGGGTGATGATGTATGATGAAGAGGGCAACTGGGCAGCCATGCGACACAATTTGGACTTACTCCCTGAGACCAGGGGCAACGCCTTACTCCCACAACAGATTTATAAGTTGAAAATGACGAGAGAGTACAACAAGCGGGTGTCCTCTTGTACCTTGAGGCTTGGAGACTTGGTTCTCAGGAAGATGGAAGCTCAAGGTAGGGCAAAGGAACAGGGCAAGCTTACCCCRAATTGGGAGGGTCCATATCGGATCTGTGAAGTCCTAAGGGATGGAACTTTTAAGCTTGAATCATCAGATGGACAGAGACTTCCAAGGGCATGGAATGTGGACAATCTTAAGAAATATTATGTTTAATGAGTTTAGTTGAAGTAAGGGGCAGCCCTATAATCTTTGCAATGTAATGAAATGGCTTTGCCACTGATTAATGAAATGAGAATGGGCATGAAGCTTTCGTTTGCAAGAAATATTCGTGAGTATTTAAAATGTTTTTTAACACAGGCTAAATTTCTAGCCGAATAGCTTTCGTGACCCAAAGAGGCAACACGAGGGAGTCACAAAGTGTAACAACACGACCACATCCTAAGTAAATTATGGCAAGGAATCTAAAATTGTAAAACAAAGGGATATCCCTATATCCCTAAGCCTAAGGGCAATCGGCCCTCTGTTGGCTGATTAGCCTAATGCCGACTAAAAGAGGCTTCATTAAAACACAGCTAATAAGCTCGGCTAAAAATTATGCAAGCGATATTCGTAGTTTATATTAAGCTAAGTTGAAGGCTATTAGCCGATTGTTCATACTTATTCCTCGCGATGCTTGGAAAGTTTGAGGGCAATCAATGGARATTGATTGACTCGACACTCCTAATATAGACCCGAGTCCATCAATCTTGAACTTTCAAACTTCCCAGGCCTCTCTCGTCTAAAATTATGTTTGATTCGTCCAGAAGAAAGCGGATAACATGCAAGCTTGAGCAATGCCGATTGGTTGAGACTTGTATTTATATATATAAAAAAAACAAAAACAAGTATATATGTACGAGACAATCAAGTTAATAGCTAAAACCGGAAAAGTATATGAAGAAGACTGACTTTTCATTAATATTAACAAGTTACAATCTAAAGGTGACTCGGCGAGGGATAGCTCGGCTCAAGCACCGTTCTCATACAAGAGTAAGACATTAGCAGATGCTTTGAATAAAACAAGATTATGACCAAAATCTCATACAAGAGTAAGACATCAGCAGAACTAAGTGTAGAAAATGAGAAGCTCGTCACTACTGGTCTATCAAAGCCAAAAAGAAAAAAACAATAAAAGGGGAGAAGGAAAATGTTCTCCCACAAGAGAAAAAGGATGACCAGAAGACTGTCAGCGCTGTTGCTGAGTCCCCAACTTAGAGGAGAAGATGACTAGGAACTTAGARGTTGCATAACTGATGCAAACCTGCCGAATTCTGAATGTGTTTCAGCTCCCAAAGGAGAGCCATCAACCACATCAAAATATAGTCGCCTGCCAGAAAAAGCTGAGCTAGGAGACAATGCCGCTTGAGATTGAGATTGAGATTCAAGCTTTGGCATCTTCGGCTTCTGGCTCTTCATCGTCCTCCTTTGGCAAGAAATGTTGGAACTCGGCGACTGGCTTCTTGTCTGGGTCTTTGTTGGATTTCTCCCAAAGACTCATTTATAGAGCAAAGTCTACTCTCTCAACAAGAAAGTCAGACGGGAGGGCTTCAATCTCGGTCAACTCCCATGCTTGAGGAAGAATGTCCTTGACATGGTCCACTCCCAACTTCCAACCGGCTTTCTTGGCCTCTTTCGCTCCAGCTTTGGCCGAAGAAGCCTCACCCTTGGCCACATTKAGCTCTTTGATTAGCTAGTTGATGCAACCTTGCTGTGCATCCTTAGCCTCCTTAACTTGGGCCTTGAGATCCTCGGCATGATCAGCCTCAAACTCCGCTTTTAACTCCTCCTTCAGCTTAGCCTTTTCATCGGCTAGGAGGGTCTAAGCCTGGTCGGCTTCCTTTGTCTTCTTCTCATAAGCCATAAGAGCCTTCCGGTATGAGTTGCTGAGGTCATGAACAATTCGAGCAAGCTCTCGGTTGGCCTCAAAGTTTTTGTGTTCCAAGGCACGAGTCTGCTGATCCAGATACTCGTTGCAGTGCCTCTCCATGGCCCGAGCATGTTTATTTGCTCGGTGGTCAGACCACATAATTTTGCGGATACCTTCCACTCGGACCAAGCTCTACAAAAGAAGAAAAGACAGTTTAGCCGATCATATATTAAGGAATAACTTAGCCAAAAATGAAGGTTATAAGTTCAGTTACCTCAATGAGCAGAGTAAGGACTCAACCAATCTGGCCTTCCTCCAGGCCGACCAAGGTATCTTTGTACTCGTCAGGAATGTGATTGAAGACATCCCTGAACATTTGACGCCTTTCGGCGGTCTTAAACCGGCTGGAGGAACTGGAAGCCTCCACCTCGACATATGCCTCGTCGCCTTCTTGTGTTCGTCGAGCTCCTTTCTCAAGTTGGGCTCCTTCTAGTTCACAAATTTGTCGAAACCGATGATGTAATTTTCGTCCGGAGGCTGGAAGAAGCCGCGTCTCACTTTGTGGACCCTCATGGGATCTTTGATGAGAGGAGGAACATAGTCCTCAAGAGACAACTTGGAGAAGTCCAACTCCTCCAACTCGTCCACATACTCCCTCGGCAACTTGATGCCGAGCTTCAGTTGGTGAGCTTCGGACATGGGATAGGTCTCGCTGACCCTATCCGTGTCAATTGTATACCAGGGGGCATCCGGATGACCCCCCGACAACACACCACCGGCCTGTTTTCCAGCCGTAGTGAGGATAGCCCGATAGTCCGAAGTCAGATCAACACCTACAAGAAAAAGTAAAGGAGTTAAGCGTCATGAAACATTGAAAATAATCACAAATGAGTAAAAAACGACTAACCAAACAAAGGACTTCTCAAATGAGAATCACTATATTGGTCCCTAAATCGTTCAAGGGTAAAGGGATGTTCCTCACCCTTATGTTTTTTGGGTGAAGAATCGTGCCTCGGCACCTCCAACGGCCTCTTCGCGACACCAATTGTACCGGACCGTTGAGCCCCTTTCTCARTCGAAGCCTTGTCAACTGGCTTCGGCGTCCTCAACAGACCTGGTTCTTTGGTTTTCACCTCCTCGGTGGAGCCACGACCTTTGGTCGCAATTGATTTTACTCTGACACTGGTGCCAGACTTCTTTGCCATATTGGATGGCATCTCACTGGCCTGAATTACATCAAATTTGGTTAGATGACGGAAGCATACATTAATAGAGATTGATTAAAAGGATAAATTACCTTGGTTTCGGCCTTCTTCTCATTTATGGACTTCATCAAGTCCTCGGCAAAGATCAAGTCCATTACCTCAACTATTTTTTCTTTGCCTCCTGGGATGTTCCCTCGGCGAGYAGCAGGAACTGCTTTCTTAGCAGCAACTGAAAGTAAAACAAAAGGCAAAAGAGTTAGATTATCAAACAAGAAGAAAGGAAAACAACAGACAATCGGCACTTTACCTAATTCTTCCAGTGAGCAACGRAAAAGGCCCACAGCTCTTAGGAAATTATTATCCCTAAACCACTCTTTTAAGGGTACCCAAAAAGATGGCAATGTAAATGGAACATCCTCGTCACCCTCCTCGATATTTTCCCCCTCGGCATTTGGCCGGAGAACAAGGGTCCTTGTTGTAAAGTAGTCAATGGCGGGCATGGCCTTTTTAGTAAGGTCCGGGAAGAAATTTACCCCGGCACACTTAGGGGAAGAGCCGTTGAGCCGAAGCAAAACTCGGAGCGTTCGTTTGTAAAACCACCTCGGATGAAAACAAACTCCGTCTTCCATACTCGGTGTTTATTGGTCTTATTCCAGGCAGTCTTGTAGCCGGTCTTATTGGCCAATTAAAACCAGCCGGATTTACAGCCAAATGCCTTGGTCAGACTATGCATATACAGAAAGGCAATAATGTTGGGTGTCTTTCTCGCCCTATTTGAAACGACAAGGAAAGACAAGATATGTTGCCAGGAGTTTGGTGTGAGCTGGCATATGCCGATGTCATAACTGGAGAGTACCTCCAGAATAAAGTCAGGAATGGGGAACCTTAATCCCATGTCCAAAATAGCCTGGTATATGCCGACATACCCATCAGGCGCATCGGTAATGGTCTGGTCTTTGGTGGGCACAATTATGTCAGTCGCCCTCACTCCCACCTTTTCGACAAATTGAGCCAATCGTCCAGGAAGTATGTCCATCCACTTCCCCTCGGCAGTAGTTTTGGTCGGGTGGGAAGAATTTTTCATTCGACCGATCTTCGTCTTACGAGAGGGTACCTCCTGGAGTTCAACTTTTGGGGAACATTCCCCGGCCACAAGTTCCTCCTCCTCGTCAGCCTCTTCGGCCTGCTCCTCGGCCTCGGAGGAATCGGAAGAATCAATCGTCAAGATTTCTTTATTTGACGATTGAGGGTCTTCAACCTTTTCCTTGGTTGATGACTCTGGGTTGTCAACCTTGTCAACTTCCTCGGCAAAGTTGTCTTCGCCCAAAAGGTCCTGACCTTCAACGGCCATAGAATTATCCTCATTCACTGACACGAAGCATTCAAATTCGTTGTCTTGCTCGTCAACTGAGAAGTCTTGGTTCACCTCCATAGGCTGGTGTGGAACTATGTCCAAACAAGGTTCGGCGTCCCCTGACTCGCCCTCCTAAACCAAATGACCCGTGGTCTTTACTCTTGCCATTTGCCCCTGAAAATAGACGGGGAGATCGAAACGACTTATTAGGCAAAATTTGAGGACGAGCAGAGGACTCTTGAGTGCCTATGGACCCGATAGATGTTGGCCTAGGCCCCAAGAGGCCTCTAACATCAACTRAAGCGGAGAGAAAGTTTGACGAGGGAGAAGAGGTAGTAGAATACATTATTGTATAAAGGGAAAAAGAATAAAGAATAAAGAACAATACCTGTAATAGAAGCCGGTTGCCTTTGAAGAACTCTGACAATGACACGTAAGAGGGTGAACTCTGACAAGGACACGTAAGAAGAAGAACTCTGACAAGGACACGTAAGAAAGAGAATGTGTTGGAATTTTTGCAAAGTAAAGAGAGAAAATATGAAATCTAGAGAGAGAATAGAGAAATCTAGAGAGAAGTTGGAGAATTATGAAAATAAGTTGTGATTTTCTCTCTCCTCAAAGGTTGCTTAAATAGAAAATTTGAGCAGGAATTTCGAGGTTCAAATGAAACAGCCTTCCCAACATAAGACACTCCTCGGCTTAAGGAACTCTTCGACATTCTTGAGTCACTGACAAAGTCTCTCGTAAGAAATCGACATGTTACATGCCGATATGGTACCTGTGACCTAAAATGGGGTCCAGGTGGCATGTCATTGTGCTATGATGTATTTGGTGAAAAATCACCAAGTACTAAGCATAATCAGCCATGTTACATGCCGGTATGGTACCTGTGACCCAAAATGGGCTCCATGCGGCATGTTATTGTGCTATAATGTATTTGGTGAAAAATCACCAAGTACTAAGCATACTCGGCCATGTTACATGCCGGTATGGTACTTGTGACCCAAAATGTGGTCCAGGCGGCATGTCATTGTGCTATGATGTATTTGGTGAAAAATCACCAAGTACTAAGCATAATCGGCCATGTTACATGTCGGTATGGTACCTGTGACCCAAAATGGGGTCCAGGCGGCATGTTATTGTGCTATAATGTATTTGGTGAAAAATCACCAAGTACTAAGCCTACTCGGCTAGGGTGTTCAAAAATATCCGATCCGATCAATCCGATCCGTGATCCGCTTGATCCGATCCGAAAAATCGGATATCCGATCGGTTTTTAAGGTTTCGGATATCCGAAAATTTCCGGATCGGATTCGGATCGGAATTTTTGCACTTTCGGATATTTCGGATTTCCGAAATATCCGATTTTTTTATTAAAAAATAATTTAATATGGAAAAATAAAAGAAAAATGGGTAAATATATATATTTGATCCGCGATCCGATTGATCCGATATGAAATTTCAGATATTCGATCCGAAATTTCGGATATCGGATTCGGATTGGAAAATAATAGTTCGGATATTTCGGTTCGGATATCCGAAAATTTTCGGATCGGTATTTCCCCGATCCGAAAATTTCGAATATCCGGATTTTCGGATCGGATCGGGTTATCCGATTTGAACACCCCTATACTCGGCCATGTTTTATGCCGGTATGGTACCTGTGACCCAAAATGGGGTCTAGGCGACATGTCATTTTGCTATAATGTATTTGGTGAAAAATCACCAAGTACTAAGCCTACTCGGCCATGTTACATGTCGGTATGGAACCTATGACCCAAAATGGGGTCTAGNTGCTATAATGTATTTGGTGAAAAATCACCAAGTACTAAGCCTACTCGGCCATGTTACATGTCGGTATGGAACCTATGACCCAAAATGGGGTCTAGGCGACATGTCATTGTGCTATAATGTATTTGGTGAAAAATCACCAAGTACTAAGCCTACTCGTCTATGTTACATGCCGATACGGTACCTTTGACCCAAATTGGGGTCCAGGCGGCATGTCAGTGTGCTATAATGTATTTGGTGAAAAATCACCAAGTGCTAAGCATAACCTGCCATGTTACATACCGGTATGGTACTTGTGACCCAAAATGGGGTCCAGGCGACATGTTATGGCACTGGAGTATTCGGTGGAAAGTACGCCGGTATGGTATCTACGACCCAAAATAGGGTCCAGTCGGCATCACCAAAATGATGTAATACAGTCGGCGAAAATTGTCAGGCACTAATTAAGTGTACTCGGCGTAAATTTTGCCGGTATGATACTTGTGACCCAAAATGGGGTCTAGGCGACATCAAAACATAGTTTTAACCGGCTAAAGGAATGACGGTATGATACTTGCAACCTGAAAATGGGTCTAAGCGGCATCAAATAGCATTAAAATATACTTGGATAATTGCCCTCGGACTAGGCTTAATCGGCGTAACAATGTGCCGGTATGTTAGCTGTAGCTCAAAACTAGACGCATTCGGCTAAGCTGGGCACAAGATAACCGGCCACAAAATATGCCAGTAACAGTAAGGCTTCACCCCCTTCAGGGGTTGACCTCAGCTTCAGTGTCATGGAATTGGGCCATGGAATCCGCATGTGAATGCGTTGGGGTGTGTTGTAGAATTGAGGGGATCGCCATCGTGCCTATACAGGTTAATCACAAACGCCCGAAACATTGGTGCCAAACTAATGGCCCACATATAGTCCAGAACCAGATTGTGGTTCGAGGACATGGTACAACTAGATCTTTGACCCAATCTTCCCGCATGTAGCAGCCTCTACTCGGTCTCATTGTAGTTCCATAGTCATAATTATTGAAACAATAGCCTATCGATTTAACCCTAAAGCGCCACTACCTAATTATACTAAAAATAGTAGGTTACTATTAGTAAAGAAAATTAGTGAGCTACTATTCTAAGTGACCACTTCGAATTATATCAATGTTGTGGTGCCTAAACCGTTTTCCAAATTATCTAACTTTATGTGACCATGTTATGATTAAGCAAACAAATCTTGTATTATAAAGAGAATTTATTCTCTGCAAAACATAATCACATCATACATAGATCCACAGATTAACATGCACTGCAAAAGGAATAAGCACGCCAAACCTAACCATATTACATAGATCAACCTAAAATTACTAGGTCAGTTTCTAGCAAATTTTAGATTGATTATAGTACTCAAAATGAATAAGCATAGTGTTGAAATGGGATATTGAACATTGAATGTGATATTGGATTATCTTGAACTCGAAATTGAATACAACAATTTTTGCAACATACAGAGATTGAAAATATTTGATTAATTCTATATGGTTGTTAATGATCCACGATTATGTCAAGCCTTTAATTAAACATAGTTTTAATTTATGAATAAAATTAAGCGGTTATGAAATGAGAGTCTCAGAGTTGATACCTTGTATCGGCAGTCGAAACGTTATTGAATTACGCGCAAAGTGTCACTTGAATTGACTTGAATTGAATGAAACGATAATGCGTGGATGGAGTTAGATAAGCTTAAAGTTTTTTGAAAAGAGCAAAGAGGGAGTCAGCAGTGATTTCCTCCTCCATTCGGAGTCCAAAGCGTCCCTATTATAGACACAAAGAAGCAAAACGAGCGTATATACGCTTAAAACGAGCGTATATACGCTTGACGCAGCGTATATACGCTACAAGGAGCGTATATACGCTCATGGAGCGTATATACGCTCGATTATACGGTATTATACCATATATTTGCTTTGATTTCTTGGATTTGGATGAATCTAGACACTCCTTTTGCAAGAAATGGTTCTAGGGGTTCTAGATACATTCGTATTTTTTTGTATTTTTGAGTATTTTCTGATTTTATGTTTTTTTGTGTATTTGATTTTTGTAAATATTGTAAAATTCATAGAAAATTATAGAAAAATCGGAAAAAAACAAAAAATACTAGTGAATCAAGAAAAGAGAGGAATGCAATGAAAAGTGGAAATTATGAAGATCACTAATATAAATTATTTTAAAAATCCTAAAACTAAATAGAAAAATTCTAAAAAAAAAAAGAAAATACTTTTTGCCTAGTTGGACTTGAATTAGCATGGAGGAATGATATGAGGCTTAGAAAAGAATGTGTGTGAAGTGACACTTGAGCTAAACTCGTAAACGACCTATTTCAATACGGTACAATCATCATAGACTTCTGGAACTAAGTGAAGCACCGATTAGGTGTCTACAGTTACGCACCAGCTGCCCAGTATCCGGCATCTAGACTCTTGAGTTATGCAGCTTAAAGTTTCAGTGTCCTTGTGCCTCTCGGCTCAAGCGTTCGGCATCAGGCCTTTGGCCTGAGATCTCTACTTAGCCCACGCCGGCCATAGTTCACCTACTAATAATTCATGTGGGTCCATGCTTGGGCTTGAAGAAAGAAAAGATGGGAAGCTGGTGAGATTCTCATATATGATCTGATGACATTGCACGAAATGTCTCTGTAGGACGTACCGTACCCCCGCGTATAGCGGGCGCGCGGCTTGTACTACATCGGTGCTTTGCGTGGCTTGAGCCACGAAACCCGCACGTGAGTGCGTTGGGTAGTGTTGTCGAGTAAGGGGAGTCGCCACCGTGCCTATAAAGGTTATCACAGACGCCCGAAACGTTGGTGCCAAATTAATGGCCCACGTCCGATCCAGTAACCAGTCGTGGTTCGGGGACATGGTACGAATCAGATCTGTACCCAATTCGCCCGCATGTAGCCGGCCTCTACTCGGTCTCATTGCAATTCCATTCATCACGGTTATGAATGCACTAACTTACATTTTAGCACCTTAGAAGCTACTAACCCTAAAGATTACTACGAAAGTGGGTTTCTATTATACACAAGAGACTACCTAACCTAGAAATTGTGACCACTTTGCGTTAATCAAATTAAACGGTGCCTAAAACCGGTTGTCCATAATTAATCTGATTTTAAAGTGATCACATAATTTCTGTCTTTATTAGCAAAATATATACAAGGATGTACAACCATGACAATGTGAAATATACGAAATTCAAAAAATATATACAAACCAATCTTACCCTGAATCTGCAAACAAACAAATGTTATTCGTAATAGAAACGTGCAAAATTAACCTTCCGGTGTGATCGCTATACAAGGACAAGAAATCGTAGTATTAACAAGTATAATAATAATTATAACGAAATAAAAAAAGAACGAAAACAACGGAAAACGTTAACTACTCCTACATATTTACATGGAATAATTAAGTAGTGAGTTTCTACATTTTGTTAATTAAATTGGAAACTCATAATAGTTATTAATTAGATTGAGAAATGAGAAATGAGTGTTTATTGCGAGTAATCTCAGAAGTAAACCTTGTTATCGCTCGTTGGATCGAAACAGATTGATGCTAGAACTCAAAACGTATATTTTAGAGTTTATGAGAGTGTATGAGAGGTGAGAGTATGAATACGCAAATTAGGGACGGGTAAATTGAATAGACTCTCCGTCGAAATGAGCAAAAGGCACGTTATTGATATAGGCACGAGGAGAAAATCGAGCGATATACGCAGAGGACTACGTATATATCATGCCTAGGAGCGTATAGGGATGCAACGGGCGGGGCGGGGCGGATATTGCAATCCTATTTCCATCCCCACCTACTTATGGAATCCCATCCCGTACCATCCCCGGCGGATATTTCTTTTATCCCCATCCCGCCCCGGCGGGGACATATATTGAATATCCCGCCCATGACCCAGGTGGGTCTCCATACCCACCTCATAACCGTATTCCCCGCCCACTACCGCCAATCCCACCTAAGACCCATGAAATCCCCACAAGGCCAAATAACACAAACAATTCAAAGGCCCAAATAACACAAACAAGGCCCAAAAAAAAACTAACTCACAATACAGATATAATAGGCCCCAAAAAAAAAATAAATAAAATTTTCAATTAGTAACCAAAAAAATAAAAATCAATTATTAATTTTAAAAATGCGGGCGGGCGAGGATGGGGCGGAGGTAGCCAAAAAACCATCCCCATCCCCATTCCCGCGTGGGTACAATTTTCATCCCCATCCCCGCCCCTCCCCGTCAAAGTTGGACCCATCCCCGCCCCGTTGGGCGGGAGGGGCGGTTCCTACTTGACCCGCCCCACTTGCATCCCTAGGAGCGCTATATACGCAGCCTTGCGTTATATTATGCTCGATTATTCTGCGCTATTTTGCTATTATCCTCCGATCTTATTCACATAATACGTGATTTGCCTTGATTTCCTTTATTCGACGCACCTAGACACCCTGCTCTCCAAGCAAGGAGTCTAGATGTTCTAGAAGGTTCTACGTTATTTCCGGGTATTTTGTGTATTTTGTATTTTTTGTATTTTACGTATTAAAAATTATAAAAATCATAGAAAAATATAGAAAAATCAGAAAAATAATCTAAAAATACTAGTGAGCTCAGAAAATCTGAAGAGTGTGATGAAAAGTAGAAATCAAGAGAATCACCAGTATAATTATTTTAAAAAACCCTAAAAATAGAAAATAATTAAAATAAATAAAGAAAATATTTTTGCCTCCTTTATTTGTCCTTACTAATAGTTCCGAGTATACCTCACTTTTCCAACTTTTGTGAGTTCAAGCATCTTTTCTAAGTCGAAAAATCCGAGAGACGCGGTATGTTTCATCACTAATTACTCTTTGGGGAGACACTTTTAGGTGTCTACAGAAGCCCCCACTTTGACTGAGTCTGGAGAGACGATAGTCTCGTAAGACGAAAGTCAAAGTATTGTTTCGGGACGGAGACAACTCAGACGTTCTGCGACCCTGAGTCACCCTTTTTCGCCGGTCACTGACAAACAAAGGTTAGTTTTACCTGTAGCGTTGTCTCCGTTGGTTGATTTGCTTGGAACCTTGGCTTTTTAGGGAGGCAAACTCCAATACCCGGAAGAGTGCCGGAACTTCTTGAGCGGGAGAAGATTCCAAAACCCGAGAGATGCTGACGGACTTCCTGTAGCGGAGGGAAATTTCTCAGACGCCGAAAGATGTATTTGCTTGAGATTTCTGTAGCAGGAGAAACCATAAGACCCGAAAGATGTTTGCTGGATTTCTGTAGCGGGAGAATCGTGACCCGAAAGATGTTTGTGCTGGATTTCTATAGCGGGAGAAATCGTAGACCCGAAAGATGTGTGCTGGACTTCTGTAGCGGGCGAACCGTAGACCCGAAAGATGTTTGTGCTGGATTTCAGTAAGCGGGAGAAATCGTAGACCGAAGATGTTTGTGCTGGACTTCTTAGCGGGGAAACCGTAGACCCGAAAGAATGTATGCGAATTTTGGAGCGGAGAAGATTCCAAAACCCGAGAAAAAAGTGTGTATGCTTTGGAGGTCTTTAGATGTCGACGTTGAATGCCTTGAGGAACACTTGGATTCTACTCAATTAAGGGTATTTTGTAATTTTGCCGCTGGAGGGTAATATTGTAATTTTGCAAGGCTTTTGAAAGTTTTCCTGATATTCCCGGAGTACTTGAATGACCGTTTGGATGATCGAAATAATGCCGGACAAGCTGTGAAATGGCAAGTTAGTTCAGAAGGACGCCATGCACGTCTGGTACCTGCGTATATACGCTCATTATCTGCGTATATACGCAGGCATTCAGCGTATATACGCTCTTTTAGGGCGTATTTTATCCAACTCCGCACCCTTTTGTTTGCATTTCGCCATTCTGCTGCCATTTCGACTCTTGCTTGCCAAATTCTTGCTTAAATTCACGCCCAAAGAAGTTAAAAGCCATTCTTTTGAAGATATACTCTTAAATTCAGGTACAATTCTCCTTCCATTTTGAATTTTTTTTTTGTCTCATTTTTCAGATTTAGGGGTTTTTTCATGACTCAACTTGCTTGAATTTGTTATGTTTGTGCTTGCAATTGTTTGGCATGTGAGAGATATGTAATCTTGTTGTTGTCTAAGCTTTCGCTGTTTTACTTGAATTTGAGATGGAGCCTTGATGAATTGAGCAAGGTGTGCTCGAAAATATAGTGTGATTTTTCCCCTTTTATTTTTGGCCGAATTTATCCATTTTAGTTGATTCTTGATGAACTACTTGGAATTTGCCTTGTAACAAAAGCTCTCTAACTTGATGATTATTTGCATCTTGATGGTTAAATGATTGAAATGCTAACTGTGAAAACTTAATGTGAGCTTGGAACTTCATAATCAACTTCAAGCTTGTCCATTGCTTTGAAACTCAACCATTGGTTGTAGTATTGCTCTTAGCTTGGTATGAATAATCATTTGAATGCTTCAATCATAAAACTTATTCAACTTCATGTTTTAATATAATGTTATAGCCTCTGAATTTCTTTGCGAATGACAATTTCTGGCTTGCTTTCATAACACGATGGCTTTTAAACATTATTTCAAAACCATTTCGTGTAATGTAGGGCTTTGATATTGCCATCGTTGTTGCCTGTCACTACATGACAACTTTCGAAACTTTATTCCAAAGTTACTCATGTAATGTATAGCCTTGAAGTTCAAAATTGCTTTGCTTTTGCTTATTCATATGTATGTTGTTTTCAATACATAATAACCTTAGAAACTTTATTCCACAAGTCATTTGTGTAATGTATGCTTGGGTATCAACCTTAAGGCGGTTTCCTTGCAGGGTTATTACACTTCTAGGTGTTTGAGTATTGTCCATGTATAGCCGTTATGCTAGCCGATTGTTCCTAATCGTTTGTATTTTCTTGTTAGATGGCGAAATCCATGGAGGAGATTCTAGAGGAGGTGGAGTCCCTACTCGTTCCCGCCGGAAAAAACACTGGAAAGCCTACGCGGGGCTTAGGATCAGTTGTGTATGGTATCTCTCT
>SNQN01007539.1:0-32988 GCA_008642245.1 Bassia scoparia | reverse complement strand
AAAATTTGAAGAGGACTCCATCGGAAGCTTCATCTATCTCTGAGTCTGGTTTCTTGAGGGATCAAATTGTGACCCTTGACAACCTGGTGATTGACCAAGAGGTATTTGGCCAACTGGTGAGAGAGCAAGCCTATTGATCCCTGAACTTCAGAAACTTTTACACCACCAATAACCATTCTAGCAGCACTTCAGGAGCTGGCCAGGACCTATCTCAAGCTGCTGGTCGCTCACAGGGGCATCAGAGGAAAAGGAGCACAAAGGCTGACACCTCCAGCACTCCCAGGTGAGAGAGACCCAGAGCTCCAACTCCCACTGGAAGTGGAGGAGGTCTTCATCTGGCTCTGCCTTCAGGACAACTAGGACAGCTCAGGATGCCTGACTTTGAGCTCTCCGAAGTACATCTCCCCACACCTTGGAAAGAGCCCCTCTCCCATCGAAGGGGCAGAATTGTCCAACAGGGGTGGTGGTCATGTGGTAACCCTGTCGTGGTCAAAGGCTTAGGTGGTCAGTCCTCCCAGCACAGGTGGACCCTCTGGAGACAAGGGGAAGAGGAAGTTGATGAGTGTTTCTGTCGATAGTGACGAGGAAAGAGAGGCCAAGAAAAGGAAGACACAGGAAGATATAGCCTCCAGGTGCCACTGAATATCCAATGGCTGAATGGAGTTCAGGGGTGGGACCTACAAGATCCAGTCTAGACTGGTATTCCTTCCTCCCGAGTCATCCTCATCTGTCAGCAGCCCATGACCTCCTTCTCTGCAGACCTCTAGTTTTTCCCTTCACTTCAACCTTTTAGCATCTACTACTTCAGCATCCAGCAGCAAACTATATCAGCAACAACAACACTCTTCAGCAACAACAACAATTCTTCAGCAACAACAACAAACATCAGCAACACAACACAGCAGCAAACAGCAACTAGAATTCAACTTCAACAACATGGTCCACCATACCAGCCTCACCTTCATCTGGCCTCATATTGGTGGCCTGTCCTCATGAGTAAAATCTGCCTTTGGGGAGCCAGGACTATCCCAACAGGCCTCTCTGGTCCCATAATATTGAGGAAAAGAGCCTGGTGCCAGGAACTTTCTTCCCATGCTGTCTCTCCCCTATGTCCCCTATCATGGATGATGATAGGGTGGGCAACCACCCCTTTGAGTATACTGGCTCAGGTAACTGGCTCCTCCCTTTCAGTCATTTTCTTTTGTCCCTTTGTATTTATCTGCACTGACTATTACATTACACTGATTATGTGTTCTTATGCAGACTGTCAATATATGGGCTATTACCTCATTGAGCTTAGGCTGCTGCCCACCTCCTGTTCCTGTCTTTCAGAGAGGAATAGCAGATAGAGGGTAGGCAGCTGCCCTGGACAGGATTATGACAGTATGGGTAGGCTCTCATGCATAGGTGGAGAGAGTTCAAGGTGAGGCTAAGAATGCCCAGGAGACCATTCCAAGCTGGTGGATAAAGAAAAACCTGGTGAGGCCAGGGAAAGCTCAGAGGAACAAAGAATGGCAGAACAGAGAGCCCTCAAAGCCTTGCTGATGAGTGACCTTTAGGGACACAAAATCAGTGAGCTCAATGAGGCTAAGAAAACTCTGGAGAACTCCTTGTCCTTGGAAAAAGCCAGCCTAAAAGGGATGGACATGCTGGTGAGAAGTTGAACGAGGAGCTGGGCCCTGAGGAATGAAAAGCTAAAATATCCAGGAGGATCTACTAACCATTCTACTCACCTGGTTGGTTAGCTTCAGGGTGCCAAGCATGTGGACCCTAACCTGGATTGGTCAGGGTAGAAGAAGCTCTGGAAGCTGGGATTGGTGAGCTTAAGCCCCCCTGGTGAAGTGTTACACCAGTCCTGCTGACTTCTTCACCCAAGCTCTGGAGACCAGATGACGGTTCAAGCAGAGCAGCGGGTAATGAGGATGCAGTGGAACAGGTATAAATAATCCTATTCTTCATTAAATACACCTGATCTGAATATTAATAATAACATAAGGTTAATTGTACTTCAGGTGATGCTTAATGACTTGCCAACGAACTAGAAAACTGAGCAAGATGACTGTCAGCCTGCCGAGTTTCTGCCAAAGGAAGGTCTCCACGCAGCACAGAGCACTAAACCAGGAGTCCAGTAGTGGGTGACACTGGTGATAAGGAGGTAGAGCAGAGGTCCATGAGGGATCATACCTGAAATGGTGCTCAGCTCGGAGATGACCAGGGAGCCCTTCACCAGGAGGGAGAGATGCAGGTGGATCTGAAAAAGAGGTGATGCAGCTGAGGAGTCCCAGCTGACTCCTGCATAGGACTCGGGTGGCTACCCGGTGAAATGGAGGCCTTCAATCATGGGAGTCTCCTGATCGGCTCCTTGATAGCCCTATGCCTGTCTCCTCCTCTGTTTAGCTTTAAAACCAAAACCAATTTGATTTGATTGATCTTAATTCGTTAACTTTGACAATGTTTCATGCTTGAATTTGCAAGAACAATTTGGCTACTGCCCATGTAAGGGCCTCTTTTTGGAGCCTAAGCCAGGCAGCCACCAGTTATGTACAATTGCCCATAAGGGCAGTACTACTTTCATGCATGCTTTTTGTGTTATGACATTATATTTGACTTTATGCTGTATATATTGTAGTCTATAATGTCCACTAATATCCATAGAATTCATAAATTCCTGGCATTTATGTTATATGAATTTAACACATAATAGACTTTTGACCAGGGATAATACCAGGGAGTAGTTGTCCTCCCCTAGTATATGAAATTAAATTGATAGATAAATTCAAATAAGTCATTGGTTGGTGTAAAATTTCTAAAGAAAGCAAAAATTTTAGGAATTTGCATATTAATTAATGGTTAAAAATGTGTTGTAAACAAAAATGCATAATGTTTAGTTAAAATCCTCTAAGCACAGAGAATGGCTTACTTTCACCCCCCAAAGCTTATAATTAAATTATTTAGGTATATAATAACCATATAAGTTTTCTGTTGGAATATACCTGTAACTATAGCAAACATATAAATATTAATGCAGTTTACCTGGGATAGGATGGGCTCCTTTATATTTTGCACATATTAACCAAAAGACATATAATAAGCTACGCTGCCTATTTGACAATAGGGCAGGTTACTACCAGGTGAGCATAACCACTGCACCTATTACACTAGAAATAGGTTGTGAATTTAGATACATATCATGCTCGACACTTATCTCATAAAGATTAGGATATTTAACCAGATGGTTCTCACCAATCCAGCACCTGAACCCTGTAGAAAAGTAGGATTCATCAGGTGGTCTTCACGCAGCCTGGCAACCGTAACTCTGTAGAAAAGAGTAAGGAATTTCATCGGGTTCACCAACCTGGTACAGTATCTCTGTAGAAGGAGAAGGATTTTTTACCAGGTGGCTCTTCAGCCAGCCTGGTACCTATCTCTGTAGAAAGAGAAGGATTTTACCAGGTGGCCTTCACTCAGCCTGGTACCTATCTCTGTAGAATAGAGAAGGATTTTTACCAGGTGGCTCTTGACCAGCCTGGTCTATTTCTGTAGAAAGAGTAAGGATTTTGTGTTTTTTCCTCAAAGAGGTAATATAATTCAACCTAAAGAATAATATTAATCAGAAATAGATAGGCCAAAATAAATTTATCTACCAGGGAAGCAAAAAAAAATGCTCCTTATATATATATATGTACATTATTTACAATGGTTATTTCACTATCTTAACTAAAATGGACACTATGAATAACAAGACTGCAGGTTAAGCAATAATACCTCCTGAGTTGATCCTCATTCCAATATACTGGCATTCAGGCCATCCAGCTCCATCAGCCGTAAATTCCAAGGCATTGCTGGGATGAAATCTGATAGGGTCTCCAGTGGCAAAGCTTGCATGATTCCACCATCCTCTGAACTGCTGCTTGATACTTCCTTAGGACTAATCTCCCACTGCAAAGGCGCTGTTCTGACTCTTCTGTTAAACTTGCTTACCTTTGCATATAGCTGGCAATGCTGGTTGCTGCAATCCTCCCTCAACTCTTCCACCAGGTCAAGGCATTCTGACAATTTGGCTCATTTTGAGGCTGGTTGTTGTGAGAGTCTGAGAGAATGTGGAGCCAACTTCAAGTAGGAATCAGAGCTCTGTTCCATATACCAGGGTGTAAAGGGTGAATGACCAGTGGACCTTTGACTGTGGTTCTTAATACCAAAGTACACCTGGCAATTCCTGGATGCCACAGAACCTTTTTATCATCCAGCTTTTCTTAACCATTCAGAATCGCTTATTTGCTGCTTGCACCCATTGGAATGTGGTGACAGAACTACTGAAAATGCAATTTGACTCTTGAATTGGAATAACCAATGCCTTTCAAACGATCATTATCAATACCTGTCTGCCATGATCAAACACCATGCAAACTGGAATGCCCCATATCTGGTTAGCACATTTTGCCATAAGAATTCTGAATCCCTTCCGAGATGTTGGATAAGCCTTCAGGCCTCAATCCATGCTAAAATAATCTACAAGCACAATCAACCACCTTTTTCCACCTGTGCTCTGGGAAAGGCCCAGAGTCCAACCCCCGCATTGTGGCAATGGTATAGGATTAAGGATTGGATTGCAGGTCCATCTTGCTGGCTGTTGATGGATGGAGAGAACCTTTGACACTTATCACACTCATCACTATCTTGACAGAATCTGCATTCATGGTTGGCAATAATAGCCAGACCGAAAGAGCTTTGTGAACCAGGCTCTGGCTCCCACATGATGACTCACAGATGCCTTTCATGAATCTCTCTGAGATGATCCCTTCATCAGCATCTACCATCATTGAGAAGAGGTTGTGAGGTGTGTGATTTCCTGTACATCTCACCATGAATCCAAATGGTGTACCTTTGGCTGCCAACTTGACCTTCCTGGCAGTGCTTTGTCACGAAGGTAAATGCACCATGCTGCTGTATGCCTATTATATCTGCCATCCCACAGGGGTGGAGGCCCACCTGAAGACATAGCCATGGATTCAAACACCCGTGCTTTCTTTAGGTTAGGCACCTCTATAAAAACAAAAAAACAAACCTGGGGTCAGATTTTGGAAGGTGGTAGTTGCCAACCTGCCAGTGCATCTGCCAGGATATTTTCCTCTCTGGTATCAAAACGATCTCCAATGACTGAAAGCTCGAAGCGCAGCTCCTTCAGCTTGGTGCAATGGCTTGCAAAATAGGCTCTCTGACTTCATACCCCCCCTGTACTGGTTAGCAACTAAGTTGAGATCAGTCATAAGACACACCCTAGTTGACCAAAGATAGGACATGAGTGCAATCTGCTATGGCAGCCCATATTCAGCTCATTATTTGTAGCTTAAACTAAATTTCAGTGGCATACTCAATGACAATCTTTTTCCGGTGAAAGTAACACTACACCAGCCCCAGATGCACATCATTGATGATACCATCAGTGTAGACCACCCAGGGTCTACCTTATATGAGTCTTCTCTAAATGAGCATTCTGCAAAATCAGCCATCTGTGCCTTTAATGGCTGTCCTAGGCTGAAACTGATTCAAACCAGTAAGTCAGTGCCCAGTTTGTCAATCTGCCATGACTTTTCAACTTTTCAAGAAGATTTTTCTAGGGGAAATCAGTTAGAACACAATTGATGAGCCTCAAAGTATGGCCTTAATCTCCTAGCTGCTACAAATTACTGCATAGGCGCCTCTTCGATATTGGATACCTGTTTCTGCCCCTGTTAATCATACTCACAAAAGTACACAGGTTGTTGTCCTTTCCTGTTCTCCTTAATAGAACTCACTCACACTGTTTTGGCTAACTGCGATATTAGAAGCAGGTCTTCACTGGCTGTGGTCTGGCAGGGTTGGCAATCTTCGTTAGTGATCTTTTAAGCTGGTTGAAGGCCTCAACTTTTGCTCTTCCCCAATTGAATTCTTCTGTTGCCCTTTAGGATCTTGAAGATGTTGTGACTTCTCGATGAACCTGGCTATGACCTGGGATAATGCTGCATTCTGCCTGTTAGCTTTGAATATCCTTGATGCTTTGGGTTCGGCAAGTCCAATGCTGCATTCACTTTATCAGGGTTACATCTGATTCCTCTTCTGGCTAACATGAAACCTCCAAGAACTTACCAGACTACACCAAAAGACAACATTTCTTCGGATTTAAGTTTAACGCTGGTATTTTCTCAAGTTGCAAATGTTTGCAGGTCCTCAGTATGATCTCTGGATTGACACTCTGACAATTGGCATCATCAACGTACACCGCCAGGTTTTGCCCCTCTGATCTCAAGACCTGGTCCATCATGCGTTGGTATTGGCACCGTGTTATTGAGCCAAAGGGCATCATGATGTACATTATAGACTCCACAACTGGTAATGAAGCTGTCTTTGCTTGCAGGTGATACATGTTATCTGGTGATAACCTGAAAAGGCATCCATGAAAAGAGAGCTGGCATGACCAACTGTTGACGTCTACCAGCTGATCTATCCGTGGTAGAGATAGCAGATCTTTGGGTCAAGTTTTATTCAAATCTGTGAATCTAACACACATTCTCCAGTGGCATTTGGTTTTGACCATAAGCCACATTTGCAGCCATTTCTGGATAGTGCAGA
The DNA here is from genome assembly GCA_008642245.1 of Bassia scoparia. Lineage (NCBI taxonomy): Eukaryota > Viridiplantae > Streptophyta > Magnoliopsida > Caryophyllales > Amaranthaceae > Bassia > Bassia scoparia. The sequence goes on along the minus strand of SNQN01007539.1, from coordinate 26,379 downwards.
ATTCCCAAATCCCATTTTTACATACTTATTATTGACCTCTGCCCTCAATTGCTTGATTCTTCACTCTGTGGAAAAAATGTCTCTTCTTCTGCTTTACAGCTTCCTGGCTGGATCAAGAGAAGATGGTGTGATATTACCCTCAGGATCAAAATCCGGCATTTTTTCATTCCCCCCCCTCCTGAATTAGGCCAAAACACATCTTCATGAGTTCTGATAGGTTAATTGAGATCACCCTCCCTGAGCCCCCAAGTCCTGATCAATCGGACCATTCTATCAGTGTTCTTCTACCAGGAACTGATCCTGTGCCTTCAACAGGTTGTGGCGAGCCACCTGTAATTCATCTGGGTCTAGTAGAAACAAACTGAGCTGATTCTTGAGAATGGGTGTTCTGGTCTTTGTGACTTGAATACCTCTTCTATCAAAGGTTTGTGGACTGGCTTCAGCCCCATTTCAATCTAACCTGTCGGATTTGTCTGAATCTCTTCCTGATGAATTTCACCGGGCTAGTTGGCATGACCTGCGCTATTCTGTGACCTTTCCAACAGCTGCAACTTGCCACAATCTATACATTAACTTGAAGCATAGATGATAGTAGATGCTACAGCCCGAACACCCATAAATGTTCTTCCATAAATGATGTTATAAAAGTGAATAGGCTTCCACCACTGAAACGACCATAATAACAGTTCTTTCTAACTCTTCATCCCACCAAGGTGACTGGCAAAATTAATTTCACCTTTAGGAAGGATTGAGCTGCCAGAGAATCACTGTATTGGTCCTGATGGGGTTTCCATTGTTGCCATCTTGTAGCCCATTTTTGATAACATGGTAATACAGGACATTTACAGAGCTACCTCCATCAAATTAAGAACTTAATGGACTAGGTGATGGCATACTGAACTGAACATTATTAAGGATCATATGAGGCTGGACCAGCCCCCTAAGTCTTGAGGTCCAAAGCTAATTTTCAGGAATTATAAAACATTCAAACTATAAGAATTGGAACAACTAGCTGTTCTGACCTTATTTTAAGATGTTCCTTGAGGCTGGTGGGCCAAAGATGACAGAAATTTCATTGATTGGCCTCTTGGGCCTGGTATCTTCCTTGCGGGCTCTGCTCCGCTTCTTTTGACCTGGTCTTCGTCCCTCTTGATCTTGGCAAATTTCTTGACTAAGCGAAGAACCCTTTATGAATCAGGTCCCTCATGTTGTCCTCAGTGGACAACATCTTCAGAGTGCCAGGACCTCATGGAATCATATATTATTAGGGTCCTTCCAGCCCTTGTTCTTGGGAGGTTTGATCCATTTACCTCTCCATTGTGAGTTGCATATATTACTGCCTGTCTGTAATGAGGGGGGTAAAACTTTCGAAAATAGTGGAAGTGGTGCTGATGCCTTCTCCTTTTTCTTTTCCTCCCTCTTTCTTCTGGATTTTTGGCAGTGGCTGGTGACTTTCCTCTTTGGAGCTGGCAATTCCACCTGGTGCCGTGGTCCTGTTTGAAAACTCTCCAGGGTGATATACTCTCTGAGATTTCGCATTGGCCAGGCCAGGGTATCCACCCTTTGACTTGGTTAGGTGGTCCGAACGGGCCTGGTCTAAGACCATACTGCAAGCCATGATACCACGTCAGGCTTTGGATCTGGAACCATTAGCCCTTATGAACCTGGTAAGATAACAGCAGACTTCATCTTACTGTTACAGACATAAGCTCACTATTGAAGATTTTCTCTTTCTTCTAGCCACTTATAAAATGATTCTGAACTGATCCGCCAGGTCAACAAAGCTATAAACACTACCATGGGATATCTAAACCAGGCTTTGCAATTCCTGTCAATGTGGTAGGAAAATACTGCACCAGGTTGCATCCGTGAATTCCCCAAAAATATGCCCCTCATAAAGGGCCACATAGATCCTCGGGATCCCAGTACCATCAAATTTGATGTGGCCGGCAATTTTAACTTTTTGTGACCGAGCTCTCAAAATTCTCACAATGGTGATGAGTGAAGGATACCTGACTCAGCAGCTGCATGCATTGTGGTTAGGGCCAGGAAGCAACAGTTGCCGGTTGACTCCTTGTAAATCGGATTTGGTTCTCCCAAACCTCTGGAAGGCTGAGAGGCGATTTCCCAAGACCTGTCATGAACTGACCCGTCCAGCTGGTTGCAATGTCCAGGCCTGGTGTCTGTGACGTATTCCAGCGGATCTGCTCGAGATTCATGTCTGACCGTTGCTGACGATCCTCGACGCTCAGGACTCGCATAATCTCAACCTCAGGCCCCATACCAGCTTCATTCTGGCATGTCCTCCATCGACGGTGAATGATCCGAATGACGGTGAGGAGGGAAAGATGTGGTGACGATAATTTTAACCGCCTTCTGACCTGTGGTCGTGGGGTCTATCGCATTCCGCTGCCTGGTCATGGTACCCCTGGTCGAACGCTTGGTGTGGGCAAGTTTGGACCATAAAGCATTGCCTTGTGGTTCCCACCCCGTATATTGTTTCGCCATATAACTGAGGAGCCAGACCGGCAACGCCTTAGGATGTCTTGCTTGCCCACGGGTCTGGGCTCTGGTGAGTCAATGACTCGTGTTCTCCAGAGGGAGGAGGTTCTTGTTGACGGTCCACCTGGTCCCAACTGACCCAGTATTCTGGTTCCTCGGACTTTGTGTGGGTAATCGATGAGATGGTGGTGGCATTGAACCCCGCTTTCCCCGGTGTTTGCCTGACTGGTACGTCCTTGAGGACGCTTCCTTGCCGTGGATATACCTCCTCTGGTCTCCTAGGGTCAGCTCTGTCGCCAGCATCATCTCCTTTAACTGTGGTTTGATGCATCCATCTGTCTCTCAACTCTGATAGTGACCTACGAACCCCTTCTAGCGCCTAATATGTTTGGTACAATTGTGTACTACTGACGTAGAGGTGGCCAAACGAGCCGGTGTATGGTGAAGATGTTGACTGGGTCTGCAATCCCGAGTACCTTACAAGGACACGAGTGAGCTACCCTGGGGCAAGCCCAGGAACACGCCCTTCGATGGGTGTTTAGTATTTAACCAGGGTATTCAATATTTTAGGAGAGAGAATGTAGGTATTGTTTTTGTCTGTGGAGACTTCAGCCCTTGGGGCCTCAAGCCTGCTTTTTATACCTGGAATTCTGCATAGTCAAAGCCTCTCAATCTGGGGACAAGTGTGCCTGTACAATACCAGCGTTAGGTGTCCTCTATTTGCACCCACTTTTGACTTTTGGTTGGCGAGTTTTGTCCCTTTTGCCATGCATTTTCCTTAATTAGGCCCATTGGATCAACTAGCACGAATTAGCTAACTGGAATTTAGTTAACGATGGGCCTCGGGCTATTGGGCCGGTGGCTCAATGGGTACCAACAATTATATATATATAGTTAATATATATAATATAATATATTATATATATATATATATATTATATATATATATATATATAGGTGATTACTAAAAACATAAACCCAAGAAAATACCTATCAATCACAAACACATGCAATTACTTTAAAACAAAAAGATTACTTATCTCGAAAATAGTTACTATTTCAAAATTATTATCTACTAATATCATAGCTAATAAAACAAAAATGTAAAATTGAAAAAGTAACTCAAAATTAAAAGTCACAAGACACATCTACTAATATCTTAGATGTTACAAGAATACTCGTTTTGTAACATATTCTCATAAATTGTTTTTGTAACAAGAAATTTTGGTATGTTGGTAAAGATTTGACCTTCTTTTCTAGCTGCCTAATCCGCACCCTTGCCCTTCTTCACCTGCAGATGGGGGAATTGAATTCAAATGTCTGGTCCTAATAAGGAATTTGGGCTTTTAATTCGTCAAATTAAAAGCAGAGATGATGCGCCATAAGTTGCGTCGACAAAGTGAATGCGGAGTTGCAATATAAACGATAAATTAAGGGTTTTTTGGTCGTAATTTCGGGGTGAATTTGATAAAAGCTATCCTCTAGGTTGGAGCGATGATTTTTAGAACTAGGGTTTATGATTAAAAGATAGCCAGATGAAAGAGGGTTGATTGATGATGAAGCGAATTAGAGATTCAGAAGGGGAGAGTGATGAAATACTTAGCTAAGATCATGAGCATCATGTAAGGATTGAGGAATCATGAAGCGAACCAAAGAGAAGCAAGAGGAACTGATGGTGAGTTAGAGATGATGAATATAAGAAAAAAAGAAAGAGATGAGGAAGTCAGAGGAGGGAAATGAATAAGGAGGGAGTTGGGTGGGTGAGAGGATTAAAGATGAAATAATGTCAGGGTAGTTGGTAATTTCAGGATCCGGGGAGGGGTGAACTGAAACAGCCAAGGTGGCCCGTAAAGTTTAGTGGTTTTCGTCCACCTGAAATCAGGGGTGGGAATGGGTCGGCAAAACTTTCCAAAAAAAAAAAGTGGTATTGTTTAAAATACCAAAATAAAAAAGGTATTTGTTTTCAAAGTTGGGAAAAAGTAAGTAGTTTCCTGCAATTTTTCTTAAAATAACTGCAAAATTAAAAATAAACGGCCAACCCACAGACTCCGTTTGTGTAACAATGGGCTCCGTTTTTTTATGTTTAATGGGTCCTCCAACTTTAGAAGGCCACACAAATAAAATTTAGTGTGGCAGGGCTTATAAAAGTTTGCCAAAAAATTGAGGAGAAACTTGGATATTACAAACGTTATCTTATACTCCCTCCAATTCTTTTAGCTTGCATCATTCCATTTTGATACAGTCTGATCTCAAGACACAACTTGACTATATAATAACTTAAATGTATGTTTAGAAAATTATAAAAATTGATAATATAAGAACTGACCAGTCAATATTTCCCAAAGCTTCCACTGCACAAGTAACACAAGAAACATGGTTAGTGCTATTAAGCCAAAAATCAGTTTTGTAAAAGATGTAAATGTGCAAGAGAAAAAGTGAAGGGTTACAAAGACTTCAGTACAACTGGACTTACTTTTGGACACACTCCTGCTTAACCCACCAGCTGCCAAGTAAAGCTCCACCTTCAGCAGGTCAAAGTGAGGTAACCAGTGTTTTGGGGTGGGGTTCCTACCTTTTGACCTGGCCCCAAAAGCTTGAAACCACTCGAAGGTGGCCTTCTCCTTTTTAGTAGTAAGGCAGTTGGGGGAAAGGGCCTTCCTCTCAAGAGTCTTGTTCCAGGTAAACTCAGTTCTTGCCTGGTACAGGTAAGGGTGCTTCTCGTGTAAGGGTACCCTCAACCACAGCCATTGATGTGTCCACTTCTTCAAGCCACCAACCAAGGGATAGGAGGTCGCATAGGTATCAGTGCCACCCTTTCCAACCTCCAGGGAATACCAGCCAGTCTTGATCTGAGTTCCCCTGTATGCCTTCAACCAGAACAGAGTCCTGAACKCCCTGGTTGACATCTCCAATTCCAAAAATGTGCAGACCCAGATGAAACTTATAATTCTCTGCACAGCACTAGGAGCTAGTTGGGACAAGCTAATGCCCCACATTTCGAGCAATTCAACCATGAAGGGGTGTAAAGGAAATCTAACACCTAATTCTAGGTGGGCAATATAAATGGGAACTCTGAATCTCGGTGGTGAGTAGGCCCTGTGTGAGGGATTGGGGACCTCGAACCAGTACCCAAAGTTAGAGCCAAAGCCATATAACTCACCAGCCCTGACATCAAATCTTTTTGCGTAAGCCCTTTGAAGAAAATCAGGGTCCAGGGCAGAGTTAGCAGGGCCATCATTTTCCTTGACATCAGCCCACTTGACGGATGTCCAGTGGTGGTTGTCAGGGTCCAGATATCTGGTACTCCTGAAGTTCCCCCTCTCATCCTTGGGGGCTTTATCACGAGCCCTGGACCACCTATCCTCAGAAGTCCCAGCCTGCTCGTCTTCCTGGACAATGGTAGCAATACACCTGTCCACTTCCTCCTTCAGGCCGCTAGAAACAGCCCAATCAACCGTCAGCAAATCCTGAACCTACGAGGAATGCTGGGAACCACTTATTTTCCAGTCTCCTGGTGGTAGAAGAGTACTGCTATGGCCTGGCTGATGCAGGGTCTGAAAGGCTAGGTCTGAGGTCACACTCCTACCAGATTGACCCCTAGAACGTCTAATCAATGGTGTGAGTCCTCGCTGGGCTCTTCATCAGTAAGGGCAATTGAACCTCGGACTTATTTGAGAATCGCTGTATACCTCTGCATTCTAATTTATTCCAAACACAAACCAAAGAATGCAAAAAGGAGAAACAAAACGAAATTACAAACTACTCTAGACAGAACCAGGGAAAGCTAACAACTGGAATGCATGCATGTTGAATTCAAGCAAGGAAGGGGAAGAATAATTACCTGTTTAATGGGAAATTGAGCAATGGTGCTTAGTTGAAACAGAAGGTAAACCCCAACGAGCTTGTCACGACGGAAGTCGCAATTACCAGGAAAGGTTGCTAACTTGTTGCTCTGGAGATGCTTCGAAGGTCGAGAGATTTTTGATTTTGTTTTCCTTTGCACTTTTTTGAAATGGTTGAAAGTTTGGAAGAAGCAAATTTAAAGAAACGGATGGAAGTGACTACCATAAATATAGGGGAAGTAACCGTCACATCAGCACGCATCGCATTAAACCGCTCATTTACTGGAGTGTAATCATAAAGTGCCGAAATATCTGAAAATGAACTACCACGAATTAAAACTGCTCTATTTAATCAAAGCTGGCCTGGTAAACTGGAAAAGTTACATGGCCTCAGAAGGGTTATAAATTAAACCAGGGGCACCACCCCCTGGTAAAATACGAGCTGACGTTGCTTCAATGAATTATTGAATCCAGGACCTGGTAAAATCTTCCTGACTTAACCAGGCCTGGATGGGGCTAGTTGTTGGTACCCATTGAGCCACCAGGCCCAATAGCCACCGAGGCCCATGTTAATAAATCGCAGGGCCTATTCGTGCTAGTTGATCCAATGGGCCTAATTAAAGGAAAAATGCCATGGGCTAAAGGGTCAAAACTGCCAACCAACTAGTCCAAGTTGGGTGCATGCAAGACACCTACCCTGGTATATGTACAGGTCCTTGTCACGATTGAGGAGGCTTTGACCATGCAAATTCCAGGTATAAAAAGCAGGCTTGAGGCCCCAAGGGCTGGTAAGTTCTCACGAACAAACACTACCTACATTCTCTCTCTAAATATTGAATACCCTGGTAAATACTGACAKCTCCATCGAAGGGGCTGTTCTTGGGTTGCCCCAGGGTAGTTCACTCGTGTTTTGTAGGTACCCGAATTGCAGACCAGGTCCATCTTCACCAACACCGGCTCGTTGGCCACTGCCACGTCAGCAGTACCACATATTGTACCAACATATATATATATATTATTTAACTTTTACGATAGCCATAACTCACCATGAAGCAAGATTTCAATAGCTTGGGTATTTACCTTTACAACCCTCATGTATGGATAACATATTATTTGTCTTGTGTAGTCTGTAGTGTATCATCGTTCCTTTTAAATAGGCCCATAGTGTAGAAAATTGGATTGTATACAATTTATTATAAAATTCCCATGAAGGAATGAGCATCTTACGAACTGTCGTATTAGACGTGACCAACTCGATCCCGTGATCTCCGAATTCACTCAGCTCATGGGGTGTCTCAGCGACTCAGCCTCGACAAATAACAACCCTTGCGCGTTACAATCAATCTCAATTTCACCGTCCTCGTCATTATTTTTCCTTAATCTACCCGCCAATGGATAAAATACACCAGGGCTCGACTCAAAGAATCCTTCAACACGACCGTGTCGAAAAATATTGAGTCGTGCTTGTTCTTCTGATCATCGTGTCCTTTGAGGTACGTGTAAAAAAAGTTGGTATGCGAAAAGGGCATTTGTACCACCACATCTAGGAGCGAGAGCCTTAGACTTCTTCTAGGAGTCTTGTCTCGCGGACGCACCATGACGCATTCCTTCACTTTCACTATCAGATTTCTCTTTTCGTCCAACAATTTTGTATTAATGGAAGAAGATGGCTAATATACAATGTAATTATATTTATACTTTGGTATAATGACATTTTGAAGGACAATTGACACATGAGACAAAATGCAAAGAAGGCTAGGCTATTTATGAACAAATTATAGACTATGATATTAACGGAAAGTAAATCAATGTAATTTAATTTTGTAATATAGATAGTTTTCATATCCTTAATAAATAAAGAATACTCATCTATCATCTATAACCCTAATTTTCTATATTTTTAATTAATTGTGAGATTTTTTTTATTATAAAGATACTCATATAATCTTATGATAATTTTAATTTGCAAAAATTGGTTGCAACAATACGATTTACAAGTTAGGTGTATGGAACAACACAACCTAAAACGAGTGCATGCAAGCGACAACACATATTTTTCACTTACGCGCACATGATCTGACAACACAAATTGAACTTTTGCTTTTGTGCACATAGCAACACAAATGGAAAGCAAATTATGTTTGAAAGAAGGAACATAAAGAACATTTGCAAGAGTAAGTTGAGAAGTCAATATAATAGATCCAGCTTGAAGCACATGAGTAACAGAACCATCAGGAAGAACAACAGGAAAAGGATGAACTAAATTGTGAATAGAAGAAAATAAATCAATGTTGCAGGACATATGATCAGAAGCTCCAGAATCAACAATCCAGGAACAAGGAATTACATTAGAAGAAGAAGAAGAAATAGAGTTTGTAATAGTACCTGCAAAATTGACAGCAGCATAAGAAGAAGAAAGAGGATCAGAAGAAGKTGTGTTCTGCTGCATGTACTTCACCATTTCTTGACATAAGGCAGACATCATAGAAGGATCAAATTTTGAAGAAGAAGATATAGAAGCAACATGATTGGTGTTGATAGGAGCTGATCCAAGAATACCAGCAGAAGAAGAGACTACATTAGCAGAAGTAGTAGTAGACTTAGCGGGAGCCTTGCCTTTCTTAGAAGTATACCAATCAGGATAACCTATGAGCTTGAAACACTGATCAATTGTATGTCCTTTGCCTTTACAATGCTCACAAGTACGATCAAACTTCTGCCTCTTGAAATCCTTCTTCGAAGCAGAAGCATTGGAAGCAGATGTAGAACTCACAGCAAGAGCATTAGCCTCAATTGAATAAGTTGTTGAATTCTGCTTAGAACGTTCAACTTGTTGAAAAATTTGATATGCCTTATTAATAATAGGCAAAGGATCAGAACTCAAAATATTGACCTTAACTTGTTCATAAGCCTCACTTATGCCAGCAAGAAATTGAATGAGCTTGAGCTTATTATCATTCTCAACAAATTTCWGAAGAATACCACAAGTGCAACTACTCATAACACCACAAGAACACTCAGGAAAACCTTCAAGAGATTGCAATTCATCCCAKAGACGTTTCTTCTTGCAATAATATTGAGTAATAGAGGAATCRTTTTGTTCAAGAGAAAATAATTGCTTGTGTAAATCATACAATTGAGGCATAGTAGTATGACCATACCTTTCTTTGACCTCCTTCCAAAGCTGAGCAGAAGTATCAACGAAAAGAAGACTCTCAGCAATTGCAGGATCCATAGAGCTCATCATCCAGGTAACAACAACATAATCCACTCGCATCCATTTGTGAAACTCAGATGATGTTGCATCAGGACAAGGCAAAACTCCATTGACAAAACAAAGCTTATTGCGAGAAACAAGTGCTCGTCGCATTGCTCGACTCCAATTYATGTAATTATTGCCTTTAAAAACAATAGAAACAATCGATTGAACCGCATTATCAGCAGTYGTCAAGAAATAAGGATCACGATAAAGAGAAGAGGGATCCAATTGTTGATTGTTGTTATTGTTGTTTTGATTCAAGGTTTCATCTGATTGAGACATTGTAAAGAAGAATAGAAGAGAAGTAAAGAAGAAAAACGAAGAAAATCGAAGAAATTCGAAGGTTGAAGATCGCACAACAATGGCGAAAAACAGAGCAAAGAAAAATTCAACAATGGCGGAAGCAATCAGAGGAACTCCGTGAGCTCTGATACCATGATAAGAGTGAGAGAGAGAGAAGTAGATTGGGGAAGAAGAAACATTTTCATTCAATCAGATTAATTTACAAAAGAGGCTAAACAAGCCTTATATACAACAGCTCACAATCAACTCTAACAGAATCAGTTAGAGCTAACAAACTGAGTAACAAACTGATACTATACAGTAGTAGTATACAGTATACAAAGACATGCATACACTATAACAGGGTTTCAAAGTAGCATTGGACAAATGCCAACTCCACATTCTTTATCGATTCTTTTGTTCTATTGCCTCCCTCCTATTTTCTCTATGTTAAGGTTCTCCGATCCTTCACAAGTTTGTATTGGCCGAAAAGAGTCAATTTTTTTAGGAAATTTGGCTAGCTATTTCCGACCCTTTAGTTTAGTTTTTCTAGTTTTATTAGTTTTGCGTTGTATTCTTTCAATAATTGTCAGTTCCCATGTAGTGGGATTTAGGGTTTATTCTCCTTTTGTGATATTTAGGGTTTGTTCCACTGTAGTGGGAATTTCTGAGGCTGAAAGTTTGCGTTCGTTGATGGTGGTTTGTACAGTTTTGAATCGCATGTTAGGTCGAAGAGTACAATATGTTGAATTAAGGGTCTGTTTACATTACCTTATTTTCAGTTCAGTTCAGTTCTTAACTCAATTTCTCTCTCTCGTAAAATATTCAATTCAGTTCAGTTTCGTTGATTTCAATTATGTAAACATGCCCTAAGTGTTGTTCGATTCAAGAACTACCAAAAATCGCTAGACCCCCTTGTAGAAGACTGCAGAAGACAACGTTATAAGATACAGGGTATTCTTCAATGTTTAATTTCACTTACGATTGTAGTTATATTGAATTACTCCCTCCGTAACAAAATAAACGCAACAATTATACTTTTGACAATCCACATTTTTCGCTTTGTTTGTGATTTGTGACTTGTACTTAAGAAAAATATAGTCAATTGAGATCTCGTTGGATTCGTTTCAACTTGTAGTTTTTTATGATCTAGTGTTTATAATTTTCACAAATCTATAATTAGAGAATTTAATCTTTAAAGTTCTATCTCATCATGCGTGTAAAGTACAATTGTTGCAACAATTTTGTTACGAAATAGAATTGTTATTTGGTTCAATATTCATTGTATTCAATGTTCTTGTACTCGTTTGTAAATGTGGTATGACTTATTATTTATGAAATCTTTCTTCCTTTCAATAAAAAGTTCTCTGTCGATTCCAAAAAAATTGGACTTTCACTATTTGGGGAATAATTGCACAAACCTATTTGAAAAAGTGTATTACACATAGGCATATAGCAAAGTACAACTACATATAACACAAGTATTAAATTCTATAAATCAAACTTATTCTACTAATATATAGACTTTTATTTGTATTTCAACAAATGATTCGAGGCATCACTCAGGGGAAAACTAGTATAATATCATGGAAAATGTTATACATGGCCTTAAGGGTTAAGTATAAAATTTTGAGAAAAAATACATTAAACATTAATTGCAGTGAATATTGTGTGATTTTGTTTGGTTGTCCTAAATTACTTCTACTAATAGAAAAGCAATTAATTCTTATATGTAGCCATACAAAAGTTTTTGTATGCATCAGATGTACAATAAATTTATTATGCACCGAATATATAGTGAACCTTTTAATCTATATAATAACCCATTATTCATTTTACAACAATATAGTGATAAATAATAAGGGTCATCAATATATTGATCAAAAGGGTTATTATATTTCTTTTCTCTCTTGAGAACTCTTTCCCATTCCTTCCAAATAGAAACCCCTAAAAAACTCCAAAAGGGGGCTACCATGGATGAAATACTTTAGTCTATTTCAGTTCATTGCAGTTCGGTTTTAGTCTATTTCAGTTTTACTTTATTACTACTTTATTTAGGTTCAGTTTATTTCGATTCAGTTGCTTATAGTTCAGTTAAGTTTAGTTTCAGTTTAGTTCAGTTTCAATTAATCTCAGTTCAGCAAAGTTCAGTTTCAGTTAATTCTAGTTCATTTAATCTCAGTCCACTTAATTTCAGTTTCAGTTTTATATTAACAGTTGATTTCAATTTTCAAACAGTTAATTTCAATTTCAGTTTGTTCAGTTACAATCCATGCCAGTTTCAGTTTTATATTATCAGTTAAATTCAGTCTCAGTTTGACTCAATTCAGTTAAGTTCAATTACAGTTCATTTCATTTCAGTTAATTCAGTTATATATGCAGTTTATTCAATTCAATAATCAGCTTCATAATCAAATTGACAGTCCTATTATACTTGTACATAAGATTTTTTTTTCTTAGCTTGTTGAGTTATTCAAAATGGATTTGAATTCCAACATAATTGCTCGCCAAGATGGACTTATTTCTACACTATGGGCCTCTTTACATTTGCTTATTTTCAGTTCAGTTCAGCTCCATTCAGTTCAGTTCAGTTTAGCTCCATTCAGTTCTTAACCCAATTTCTCTCTCATAAAATATTCAATTTAGTTCAACTTCATTCAGTTCAGTTCAGTTCAGTTCAGTTCAGCTCCATTCAGTTCACTTAAGTTCAGTTGATTTCAGTTAATGTAAACAGGCCCTATGCCCTGTTCTCGTCAACTAAACTTATTTTTCCTGAAATTTTAACAAATTTCTTAAGGATTGAACTTATTTTTACTGAACTGAACTTATTTTTATTAAAACTTATTAAAATAAGCTGATAAGAACAGGGCATAATTAGATTTTGCAAAATATTTGGCTAATCCAAAGGCGGTACAATGAATAAAATATAAATACACTAGTAATAAAGTGGAGAATGCAATGAAAGTAATGACTTTATTGTAATAAAAGTAATGATTTTATTGGGATAAAATCAACACAAGCTTACGAAGGCCCGACTCCCACGCTATCCTGAGAGTATGTCGAAGTGCTAAGGCTTCCGCTGTCTCCACATCATGAGTGCCTCCCACCGTTGTGCAAGTGGCCATCAGCACATTGCCCTCACTATCCCAACGCATCCCAACACCGAATTGCAAGCTGCCTGAGGATGACATAATTTTAAAAGTTTTGTGTAAGCATTCCGTACTTATCATGTCTACTTCATAGATAATTGTTTTTTTGAAATTTACCATTCTATATTGTTTTTTAATTTTATTGATTGAAATTTTTTTCGCTATTTCTCACTGTTAGTGGACCATCTCAACCAAAATTTAAATTAATGGTTGAGACCTATAGTTATATTATATACTTTATCACTTTTACTCATGTAAAAGGTCATTTAGACTTAAAATGTGAATGTAGTACAAACCCCATCATAACTAGTGTGAATTAATTCCACTTAGAATAGAAAGAGGAGAGATTCGAACGTGTAACCTTTGGTATCATTCTTTCACTCACATTGTATGCCATAGAGCACTTTGGAAACAAAAAGTGGCTAGTGATGTGCCGAATAATTTTTGTGTTTTGACACATTGTGTTTCAAATTATCCTGGTCTAGTACCATCTTTAATAGGGGAACTGAATTGTTAGTTAATCATCGTCCCTAATTTTCTATCACATTCTCAATTTTTTATTTATAATCTCCTATTTTACCATAGCATATTTTTATTTTTATCCATCTCCACAACACACATTGTCCTCGGAACTCCGTCAATTCGCTCATTAATGCATCAACCATCCACGCACCACCCTTCGCACTACCCTCTCGCCCCGCCACGAACAACCACATACATGCAACACACCAACACTGAAAGGTAGAATTGGTGTGGAGATGTGTAGAAAATGAAGAAGAAGTGTTTGTTGTAGGATGGCGGGGCGCCAGATTGAATGGCTTGGCGCCATTTCATTCTGGAAACTTGCAGATTGCTCAAAAGGAGGCAGGAGCTCGTGGCTTGGCGCCACTCAGGTGGCGGGGCGCCATCCTGGTGGCGCAGCGCCATATGGATGGCGTGCCGCCATCTGCGTGCTGTTTTTTGTGCAGTTTGCTCTGGTTTTAGCGGTGAAGCGGTGCTACTATAAATAGGCTTCTTTTACATTTCTATTTGATCAGATGGTATCACAACACACATAAGAACTCTCTCAAACTCTCTCAAACTCTCTAAACTAGTTTTAAGCATAGATTTGAGGTTAGCTCTGCAATTTATTCAATTGGAGCTTGTGTATAAGTTTGTTCATCTTTCATCAATAATTAAAGTGCTACAAAGGGTGGGTTTTTCTCCCGGTTRTCGGGTTTCCCACGGTAACTCTATCGCACTAAATCTCTTGAATTTCTTCTTATTTACTTGGTTGTTCGTGTTGGTTGTTTGTTCTTGCTTAAGTGTTGGATTGTACTTGTACTTGTGGTTATTCTTGCTTGCTTGGACTTGGTTGAACTTGATTATTGCCATAACAATTGGTATCAGAGCCGAGGTTAACCTTTGGTGGTTTGTGGCTTAGTTTTGAGTTCATTTGTAGTTTGAAGTAAGGAAAACTCAAGTTTCTTGTTTTAGGTGTATTGAGGTTGAATTATTGATTGTAATTTGGAAACCTTGATTGTCAAAACCCAAAATTAAGATGGAAGAGAACAAAATGAAAATTGAGAAGTTTGATGGGAAAGACTTTAGCTTTTGGAAGATGCAAATAGAGGACTATTTGTATCAAAAGGGTCTTCATCTACCTCTCGATGGCAAGAGGCCGGATAGTATGAAAAAGGAGGATTGGATGAGTGCTAGATAGAACAAGCACTTGGTTGATTAGGTTAACTTTTGAGCAAAGTGTTGCTTATGGAGTTAAGGACATACACGACGGAGGAGGTGCTTAGCACTTATCGAACATGTATGAGTAGCCTTCCGCTATCAATAAGGTGTTCTTGATGCGTGTTTGTTTGAGGTCGGATGAATGATGTGGTTCGGCCGCCGAACATTAAGATTAGTTCGATTCTATCCAAACTATACGGTCGACATAAAGTTTGAGGATGAGTGAAAGCTTGATTTGCTTTCTTCGTGTGCTTCGTGGGATGTGGTGGTTTCCGCTATTAGCAACTCTTCGGGAAAGAAAAGTTGAAAGTGAAGACGTGAGAGATTTTCTAAGTGAAAGCTTGAGAAGGAAAGAGTTGGGTGAATCGTCTAGTGGTGCCTATTCTGCTGAAGGGGAACGGGGGAGACAAGCAAAAGGAAGCTCAAGGGGTCGATGAAGAGTAAGGGAGGAGTAAATCGAGGTCAAAATCTGAATTGTGTGTTGGAATTGTGGTACAAAGGGGCATACAAGAGGGAATGTCCTAATCCAAGAAGAAGGGTGGCGGGGCAACACAACAAGGAGGCGGGGACTTCATTGTGAGTGTAGCTTCGAGTGGTGATTCGGGTGATGATGTTTGGTTCTTAGCGTGGACAGTCCAGTTGAAAATTGGATATGATTCGGGTGCTTCGTTTCATTCTTCCGTGCAAGGAGTATTTTCAAAACTTAAGAGTGGGAGCTTTGGAAGGGTTTATCTTGGCGGATGGCAATGCTTTAGACATTGAGGGAAGGGAGATGTGACGATCAAGACTTCAAGTGGGAGTTCATGGAAGCTAGAGAACGTGAGATACATTCTGGCTAAGGAAAATCTGATTTCGGTGGGTCAATTAGACTCAAGCACGTTATAAAGTCATATTTTGTGAGGGAAGTTGGAAGGTGTCCAAGGGACATGGTGGTTGCTAAGGCGCTAAACTGGAATTGTACACTACTTAGGGTGTACGAACATGGGTGCTACTACTGCAGATGTGATTCCAAGCTATGGCATGCTGGGCTTGGTCACATAAGTGAGAAGGGATGAAGATGCTAGCTTCAAAGGGGAGTTGTCGGGGTTGAAATCAGTCGACATGGATTTTTGGTGAGACTTGTGTCTCGGCAAACAGAAGAAAGTTTCTTTTACAAAAACACAACGGTCCTTGAGAAGGAGAAGCTAGAGTTAGTGCACACTGATGTGTGGGGTCCATACCCATCAATCCCTTGGGGTTCTCACTATTTTGTCACCTTCATTGATGACTCAACCAGGAAGTATGGGTTTACTTCATGAAGCACAAGTCGGATGTGTTTGACAGGTTCAAGACTTGGAAGACGAGGGTTGAGAATGCTTCGGGGATGAGATCAAGAGTCAAGTCCGATAATGGAGGTGAGTAGAGTTGCAAGCTTACATTGATATATGTAGGCATGGCATTGTTTTGGAGAGGACGTTCATGGAAGCTCGACAAATGGGTCGCTGTAAGGATGAATAGGACGTTATGGAGAGCAGGTGTATGAGGTTGTAGCGGGTCTACCTAATGCTTTTGGGCGCATGCAGTTAATGTGCGGTTTATTTGATAAACGTAGTCTGGTGCCATTGGATTTCTAATTCCGGAAGAAAAATGGAGTGGAAGGAGGTTTCTTACTTCGCATCTTGAAGACTTTCGATGTGTAGCTATTTGCAATCCGAAGAGAGACAAGCTTGATCCAAAGGCATCAAATGCTACTTCATTGGGTATGGTGATGTGAAATAACGGTTATAGGGTTGTGGGAATCTAAGGTGGAAGGTCATAGGCTATGTGACATTACTTTGATGAGACTTCATTGTATAAAGACAACTTTGTGGAAATCTTCAGAGAAGCTTCATTGGAGCATGAGAAGGAGTTCGTTGAGTAGAAAGTCGAATGCTAGAATTGGTGGGCAAGCACAAGAAGAAGTACTTGATGTTCAAACTCAGACTTATACTCAACAAGGATCATACTCCGGTGGGTTCGAGCTTGGGTGATTCAGAAGAAAAGATGATGAGGTTCGGGGATGAAACCACATGTTCTACTCCGCAAGAAGGTCTACAAGGGTCACAAGGCACAAATAAGTTATTTCATCGGCAAACTACTTGTTGTTGACAGATTCTGGGAGCCGGAGTGTTTATGTTGAAGCAACAAAGTTGGGTGACCAAGAAGTGGGCATGCAATGAGCGAAGAAATGAGTTCATTGGAAAAGAACGACACTTGGTGTTAGTTCTATTGGCCGTAGGCAAGAGGGCTCTAATGTGCAAATGGATCTTTCGAAGAAGGATGAACCGGATGGTGTGTTGGTACAAAGCTAGGTTTGTAGTATAGGGTTTCTCGTAAAGAGGGCATTGATTTTCACGAGATCTTTGCTCCGGTGGTAAGTTTCCTATAAGGATCCTACTTGCAATCGTGATGCTGAGAACATGTTCTTTGAGATATGGATGTAAAGACGGCATTTTTACATGGGGATTTGGATGAGGAATCTACATGAAGCTACGGAGGTTCAAGTCGGGGAAGAGGACTTGGTGTGCAAGCTGAAATGGAAGTCTATATGGTTGAAGCAAGCTTCGAGACATGGTACAAAAGTTGACAATTTCATGCTTAGCAATGGGTTCGTAGGAAGATGGGGATCATTGGTTGCTGAGTGGACTTGTTCAAGGGTATCGGTGTAGAGTTGTCAGTATGTTATGTATGGATTATGTAGAGTATATGCTGTTATCGGATATTGTCGGTAGATTGGATGTAAAAGGAGTGGATAGCTCAGCGGTGAAGTGATAATGTGGTGTGAAAGAATAATTGGGTCATATGATGGAGGATTTGAGGCGGACGGAATTGGGGTGAGAGGGAGATATTTGGCAGATGGAATTTCTAGGGGAAAATTTATTCGTGATTGACGGTTTGTGTGGAGGGAAGTATTTAGTGAAGGTGTAATGTGGTTAATGGTTATGTAAGTGGTTATCCTCCTGTTTCATCGGATGTCAAATTGACCAAGGAGGATTGCCCAAAGACTAAGGTGGAAAAGGAAAGGATGTCTGTCTTTCCTTATTCATCGGCCGTAGGTAGCATGATGTATGCTATGGTGTGCACGAGACCCGACATTGCACAAGCAGTGGGAGTTGTGAGTAGGTTTATGTCAAATCCGGGTGAGAAGCATTGGGAGGCTGTGAAATGGCTCTTAAGGTATCTCAAGGGTACTTCAGGTATGGCTCTCTGCTACAAGAGGAATGGTGTTGTTCTAGAAGGTTTTGTTGAMGCTGATTTTGGGGGATGCTATGATTCGAGCAAGAGCACTTCGGGGTATGTGTTTACTATTGGCGGGTCTGCTATTAGTTGGTTAAGCAAYCTTCAGAAGTGTGTCTCCATGTCTAAGACTGAAGCTGAGTATGTTGGTATGTCAGAGGCAGGTAAGGAGATTGAATGGCTCAAAGGATTCCTATATGAGATGGGTTTTCAACAAGATGTGTGTGTGTTGTATAGTGATAGCCAAAGTGCCTTGCAATTGGTTAAGAATCCTGTATTTCACTATCGGACCAAACATATCAAGCGGTGTTATCATTACACTAGGAGCTTAGTGGATGATGGAACGATGTGTTTGAAGAAAATTGCCGGGGCGAAGAATCCGGCTGATATGCTCACGAAGGTGGTGACTAGTGAGAAATTGAGGTTATGCCGAGCCTCAATTGGTCTCAAACCTTGATTGCTTGAGATGTTTTGTGCCTTTGATTGGTTTTGGTGATGATAGTTGGTGTATATGTATTATGTACATTAATGTTGTTTTTTATGGTGTTAGTTGTATCTCCATTTGTTTTTTCTACTTATCTCCAAGTGGGAGATGGAAAGGTAGAATTGGTGTGGAGATGTGTAGAAAATGAAGAAAAAGTGTTTGCTGTAGGATGGCGGGGCGCCAGATTGAATGGCTTGGCGCCATTTCATTCTGGAAACTTGCAGATTGCTCAAAAGGAGGCAGGAGCTCGTGGCTTGGCGCCACTCAGGTGGCGGGGCGCCATCCTGGTGGCGCAGCGCCATATGGATGGCGTGCCGCCATCTGCGTGCTGTTTTTTGTGCAGTTTGCTCTGGTTTTAGCGGTGAAGCGGTGCTACTATAAATAGGCTTCTTTTACATTTCTATTTGATCAGATGGTATCACAACACACATAAGAACTCTCTCAAACTCTCTCAAACTCTCTAAACTAGTTTTAAGCATAGATTTGAGGTTAGCTCTGCAATTTATTCAATTGGAGCTTGTGTATGAGTTTGTTCATCTTTCATCAATAATCAAAGTGCTACAAAGGGTGGGTTTTTCTCCCGGTTCTCGGGTTTCCCACGGTAACTCTATCGCACTAAATCTCTTTAATTTCTTCTTATTTACTTGGTTGTTTGTTCTTGCTAAAGTATTGGATTGTACTTGTACTTGTGGTTATTCTTGCTTGCTTGGACTTGGTTGAACTTGATTATTGCCATAACACACACTTCGCACTACACACACCATTTCTCGAACACAACCCCTAATAAGTTTTTTTTCTTTTAATTTGGACACTAATTAAACAAAGTACAGTATCATAGAAAACAAAAGATGAACAAAATTTCCCAAGACAAATGTCACAATTAATGCCATATTTCACATCACATTGGCCTATTTGGCATAAGTGGCATGAACGTAATCTTTCTTTTCTCTCTTTTCTTAAATAAAAGTTACAAATTTTGCATAATACAATATTTTGAACACACAAAAGAGATTATACTTAGTACTTCTTCCGTTTCCGAATTTTTGCAACAAAGGATATTTTTTATGAGATATAAAATTCTTCCGTTGCAAGCATTTAAAAACGGAGGAAGTACTGTATTTGTTGCATGTGGGTATTACATTTTGGATAAGGTTTTGAAATCGTGCCAATATTTTGAAAAAAGGGGCATGTGAACCTTAAAAAGATTAATGATCAATGAAACACCATCAACCTCTTCCGGTGTTGGAACAAGGAAGGCTAGTCCCTCGTATCGAACCCCACCATTCCCAAAATATTTGGGAAGACCCCAACCAAAATCTACTTGAGAAAATGGCATCCTAACCCAAGAATTGATTACGAGATTTGGACAAGTGACACTATTTGCATCATTAAAGACATGAATTAGATTTGGTTGCGATTCTAGGTAATCAATGGACGATCTCAAGTACTCCACATCTTTCATTTTCACAAGTGCCTCGTGAATTTTACTAGCAGCATACCATAATAATGGCTTGTGCATGATGCCTCCTACATTAGCAATACAAGCCTCAAAGAAGACTAAGTTTCCGAAATAGCCTTTTGGTGGAGTTGGATCACTCAACCTAGACCTTGCATCAACTGGCATGAGGAGCTTCACCTTTTCGTGGCTAGCCAACGCTCGCACCTTGCATACGCAACGCCACACATGAGCCGCTAGCACCTCGTAAATACTCAAAGTGTAACCATGATTGTCTGCTTGTTCATGTGATGTTGCTTCTAAATATAGGGCAGCAATCTCAAGCTTTGTTGAAGAACCCCTCTATTGAAGTAGTAGTTGTTGCATCACCTGATTATTCACATTATTATGTCGTGATTTTGCTAAGAAACGGAAAATTCTTTGATGGTCTTTATTGTAAAAGACCACCGAAGTCAATGAAAGCCATTTTTTAAAAAATATTTGTTTATTTTTTGGTCATATCCATAAAATTTTAAGGTTATTACCTAATAAACTCAAAAAATTTGAACTTCATACAAATTCTAGATTTGAGGGAAATATAATGAGTAATTCACTTTTTTTATTTGAAAGAATTAAAAGGAACATAAAAAATATTATACATATTTATAGAATTTTTAATTTTAGAATAAAAATCACTTTGATGGTACAAATTTGTGATAAAGTAGAATTAGTTATTGATTATTTCAATCAATAGTAATACTCTGTACTTTGTTTTATTATATGTATATTTTTGTCTATATTTGCAACATTTTCATTCATTAAATATAAGTTTTAAATTATTTCATAATTTTTTTTTTGGACAATAGTTTTTTCTCTTTTATTACTTTTTTAAAAAACTCGAGTTATCATCAAAGGGTGAATGTGAAACATAATAAAAATGATAACTCCGAAACAAAAGGGGTCTATAAGGACTACATATCTTTTGATGGTAATCTATATGATAATTACTATACCAAAATTTCTTTCATCTTATATGAATCTATCTTAGATAATTTTAAAGTTGTCTGTTGATGATTATATACAATACATTATAGTAACAGTGCTTTATAGGGCAGTCAACTTCAGCTTAGTATAGAGAATATATTATATTTTTGGTTTTCAACCATTAGCTTAAGCTTTGTGATCAGTGCTTTTATTGTGCTTCATTTTCATATCAATTTATTCAATTCATCAGTTCAGTTCAGTTCAGTTCCTAACCTAATTTCATTCTCTCATAAACAATTCATTTCAATTATTTTTAATTAAAGTAACGAATTCTAAGTGTACATGAAACACAGTATCTCATTGAATCTAATATGGGGCCGGCTACACAGGACTTTTCTTAAGTGTTAGTAAAAATTTGTGTATGAATTATTTGTTCGTGTAATTTTAAATTATTTCTTAAAATTTTAAATTGTTTGTGCTAAAAGTCTAAAATCCCAAAATAGTTTTTTTGTTTGATCCTTAGTTTCTATAAAAGATGTTCAATTCTGTAGATCGGTTTTCAAAGTTAAAGGGAGAAAAAAGTGATGACAAATTCGAAAATAAGATGAGAAAAATAATGAAAAATACATTTATAACAATGTTTGGTGATAACCACAAACATTTGTGGTCATGTCCAAATATTTCAGGAAAGGACTAAAATTAATTTGACTTTCAATAACTTTGGTGGTCTTTTATAATTACGACCACTAAAGAAACGGATATAACGATAGGATAGTTTGGTTGTTTGAAATTTCTATGGCCTTTCAAAATTTTCATGAATTACTTTCTGGCCTTAACTTGATGTTTGGCTTACACAAAAAAGTCAGAACGAACGTAATGCAAATTCATGAAATTTTAAAAGTTCATTTGGTAGGGTGTAAAATATTTTCAAACGGAAATGATTTTTCATAGAAAATCTTTTACAATGAAAATTCATTTTTATGAAAGTTTTCCATTATTTGGTTTCATATAAAATGATTTTGTTTTTTAAGCATTTGTCGTTGTTTGGTTGAATTTAAAATAATTTGCTTTAGTTGTGATGGCAAATAATGTTTTCATCGTTGTCAATTGTGATGTAAAATGTTTCTTTCCAATTTGGGGAAAAATAGTTGCGGTTTTCCACAACTAATTTTACATTTTAATATTTTACTCTAAACCAAACAATGAAAAAATAATTTTTAAGGAAAATGTTATACACCCTAACAAAGGGACCTAAAATAACTTCTTACAAAGATGAGAATTTACTTATCGTACTCCCTTTAATAATTAAATTACAATACCTATGGGATTTAATTATCTTACTACTAACCAAATAATTTTCTTTCACAAATAATATATCAACAAATAAAATAGCACAATAATACACACTACTGACCTGACAATAAGGAGTCATGTGGAGGTGGTAAGGGTGGTAAAGATGGCTCATACTCGACATGGCGGAACTTCACCTGCGGTGGGCTACGAGGAGTAAGTAAGGGGACATATGACCTATCGAAAACGGGCAACACATGGAGGTCAAGGCCGCGGGCAAGCCTAGACCAGGAGTCCATGAAGTAGCCAAATCCAAATCCATCAGAAATATGGTGATGTGATGCAAAACCCAAGAATATACCACCGCACTTGAAACGAGTGAATTGCACCATTAACAAGGGGATCGAAGAGAGCCCCTTGGAGTAGTCCCACGAAGGAATGAATATCTTACGAAGCGTTGAATTAGACTTGATCAACTCAACGCCGTGATCCCCGAATTCACCTAGCTCATGGGGTGTTTCAGCCTCGACAAATAACACCCCTTGCGCGTTACAATCAATCTCAATTTCACCATCCTCGTCGTTTTTCCTTAACCTACCCGCTAAGGGATAAAAATGCGTCAGGACTCTACTCAAAGAGTCCTTCAATATGACCGTGTCGAAAAATTTTGAGCCACGATTGTTGTTTTCGTTGCGGCCCCCTGGAAGGTACAAGTTAAAGAGGTTAGTATGTGAATAGGGGATTCGTACCATCACGTCGAGGCGCGAGAGCCTTAGACTTCTCCTAGGGGTCTTGTCCCATGGACACACCATGGTGCATTCGTTCACCTTCACGCTCATATTTCTCTTCTCTTCCCTCAATTTTTCTTTTTTTTTTTTTTACTCTGTGTTATTAATGGAAGATCGATCTGTTAGTTATTGTATGCATGTTGGTGGGAGTATCTATATAGTTGCAATAATCAATCATGCATTGATTCATATTTTAAAATAAATCTTCATCATGCATCCTCACTTCTTATGATAAACTAACAAATTTGCTGGTGAGCAATCACTTCATGACTTCATGTTCGTCAATAATTTGACGACCTTGCCTAGTCGCCTACAAGTTACTCGTATTATATATGTCTGCATGAATCATAATGTCAAATAAATTATTGCCGTATAATATCTTTTGGGTACTACAACGGATTTGAACCATCCAGCTGACATGTCAAAAACTCTACCACCACTTATAATTAATTAAAACTCTAACACCAAGTACTACCACCACTTATAATTATTATACTTCAATTATTAATCCTCGCCTTCAATTACTTACTTTTGCCCCTATTATTTCAATAAATTTTCCATTTTAGCCTTTTCACTTCCAAAGACTCCTTCCTCCTCTCCTATCCTCTTCTATTCTCTTCACATTGCACCACCACAGACTTATCAGAGTACTATCATCGAAATACCATACACATGTCGGACTCACAACGACGTGAATCGTCGTTTTCACCACTGCCTCGTCCAAATAAATAAGTAATTTTTTTATAAAAAATATTTTAAGTAAATTTTACGTTTGGGAATTCCGCAAGTCCCACAAGTCTCATGGGACGTGCGTCCAATCCAGACGTTGTGTCCGGACGTAAAGTTTACTTATTAAACTCGTCCGGACGTACGTCCCATGGGACTTGCATTTGGAATGGACGTATGTCCCATGGCACTGACATCAAACACAAACGTTGCGCGATTTGGAATAGTAGGGGTGATGGGCTATGGTGGGTTCTAGTTAAGGCTGAGGTTGTGGGGTTGCATCACAGTGGGTTGTGATGGGGCTGGGATGGGTGGTAGTCGGGTTGGTATGGGTTGTACCGTTGTAGGTATGTGTGTTTGTTGTAATAAAGGGTATTTTGGGAAAAATAGCACTGAAATTGGGGCAATGTTAAGGGTCTGTTTAATTTACTTTAGCTTATTTTCAGTTCAGTTCTGCTCAACTTAATGATTTTACTAACTAATTAATCTTAAATAGAAAATACTATTATAATTACATTATGAAAGTTGGTTTGTAGTTTGCTTAACCATGTTCTTTCTATAGTTGAATACATTAATCGTAAGTTAAATAACAACAATAATAATAATAATAATACCTCCATACCAATAATAATAATACATAATAATACCACTCAATCATTATAATAAATTAATAAACCATATTAATATTTAACATTTAATAGAAATAACTAGATTAAGATCAGTCACCTAATTATTTAGTATAAATCGTGGTATAACTCTAGGTTAGCAAATAATAACAAAATATTGATCAATATAGTACTCAAATTCCATATAATGATATTACAATACTTTAACAATATATGAACCTATAACAGATATTTGGCCTATATACATATATACGCTTTAATTCGATATATATCGGCCACCATCATTCACACCATCTCACTTCACAATTTTAGTTACATATTAACCAAGCTATTATCTAGTTAACATAAATCTGCAGTTCCAGTTCAATTCAGCCTCAGCCCAGCCTCAGTCCAGTGTTCAGTTCAGCTTATTCTCGTTGAATTTCACGTCTAACTGTATACAAGACCCGCTAAATAATATTCGGGGCGTAGGCGCTTCCTGTGCGCCCTAATAATCAATGCCCTTATCTCGTTACCCCTATACCCTTTTGGATCAAACAATGAAGTTAATCTAACCACACCATAGTGTAGCTATCTGTATCTAAACAAAAAATTGATAGTTCCTTCAAAATATAATCACATGCTTAAAGATTGGTCCAACAATAAAACAATTAATTGTGACTGTTTTCCGGCGATGCGGCAGTGTTCTATCCAATGCATTGCATATCTATTTAAAGGATTACAATTTACTTCATTAAGACCCAATGTATCTACATCTCCTACCTTCTGGCTGTACACAACAGAACGTTCCATCTATCTGGCCCGTGCCGAATGCTCAGCTATGTTATGCATCCTTACTTAGGTCTCCTTATGGAGTGTTCTAATATCTATTGTATGAACTATAGATGTTAACGTTGAACTCCACTACTACTCTTTTTGTTATTGTGAATTTGATGAACAAATAATGTCTAAACAAATTTATTTGATCTCAACGATGTAGTGTTTTTTTTATATTTTAGTCACTGAAAGATGATAATCAACCTAGATGTAAACGTACTTACTTTTCAAGCTTACACAGTTATACGAAGTACGTCTTAATATCATGTTTCTTTGATTAAAAAAAATCATTAGGAATTAACATGAAGTCGAATCATAAATTGAATACTCGATGTATCCAAAAGTGAGTCCAAAAAAATTTGTGAATTACAATTGATATATAAGATATATAATTAAATGATTATAATACCTTCATATAACACCATATATTCTAGCTACAAATATAGAAAATATATTCTACAATTGGGAACAATAGACTATTAACAATAGCGCGCCTATAGTGCATTCCAATTCGCGTCAAGAAATTTGATCGACCTTAGAAGGCATGTGTACGTTCTACTTGACTCCTTGTATATACTTACAGGGACAAACATAAAGAATCACCATATTCAACACCGAGCAAAGAAAATTTACAAATAATCGAGTATATATACGGTAATTTAGACAATATAAGAACTTTTATGGATGACATTATATATACTTAAATTTTACATGATCAAACACATTATATACTGCACTCAGCCACATCAACAAATATACATGCCAATTCAACAACAAACGCATATGCATGCAAATAGTAATTGAAATTGAGAAACCAAAATCACTATTGCAAGTAGCAATTGCCATATTATACACATACAAAGGAGAATTAAGTATTGTCTATTATGTGTTTCATTGAATTGTAGAAAAAGAGCAATGATAACGTCACGTGGGGCTAGAGAAAAATGGGGAAATTGGAATAGAGGTATAAGAGAATGACTCGTAGATTTCTAGGAGAATGTTTTTATATATTAGTAATAAATAGATAGATAATAGATTAAGAAACCAATAATAATAATAATAATAATAATAATAATAATAATAATAATAATAATAAGAAGCAGAATAAGAATAATAATAATAATAATAATAATATGATGAAGATGATGACACTACTACATAAAATAGCTATGGCAACGACCTATTGCTACGGTTCAAACTATTGCAACGGTCTATTGCA
>SNQN01007538.1:0-23808 GCA_008642245.1 Bassia scoparia | reverse complement strand
TTCACCGGAAATTGAGGTTGCTGCCGAAAATTTTCCCGAGGTTTTGACCTTCCAAATTATTGTCATCTTCTTGGGGTTAATTATTGCAATATGAAAAAGTTGTCGTCAGTGGTTTTTGCAAAGAGTTTTACTTGTCAATGTTCCGAAGGATGTGTCATTTTGGCTTAATTTGTTTCTTTTTTTTTTGTGATTTCATGATGATTGCTTCCGACAGTTCCGACCATATGCTTGAGAAGACTGCATTAACCAACCTTGAAACGTGCATGGGGCGTTTCGTTAGGCCGAATCATGACTTTATTAGCAAAGTACATGAGATCCATTGTCTGTCACAAATGCAGTTTTTACTTGGTCTTTTCGACCTTCAGGGAATTTGATTGAACCCGAGAAGGCCATTACACAAAGCTCATTACTGTGATTGTCACCGCGGTATCCTGAATCGAGACAAATATGTCTATCTTTGGAGACGGGATATGAGTCTTTGGACATTGCCTTGTTGAGTCAGTGTAATCACACAGCATGCCCAGGATCATTTGGCTTGGAACTAAAAACATTTGCCACCATATCGGGATATTGGCAAATATCCCTGATGAAGCCAGCTCTAAGTAATTTTTTCACTTCCTCGCGGCCCGCTGCTTCTGACGGACCAAAATTTCTTCTTTTTCTGCTTGACTAGCTTGTAAGGGATGGCGACCTTCAGAGCAGCTGTGGTCTATTCGACGATTCGATTCCTGGCATTCTTCGACCGAAAAAGGCAAATACATCTATTTGAAACTCTGACGGCAATTGTTCTATATCTCCTGACAAGATGGAAGATATTCGATGATTTTCCTAACCCTAATGTCCTAGTTCGGGTTAAGTCCGGCATCAAGTACATATTCGTTCAGTGTGCATTCTGAATTCTGCTTTGATAGCAGCTTTGGTAAAACCCATGAACAGCCATTGCCTTCTGGTGAAGGCCCGTTATTCACCATCAATTACTTCTCCGTGATGTTTCTCTTCTTTCTGGCGTGGTTGTGACATTCATTCATCTTTCTCGCTCGCATCCTCGTATGTAGAGTGCTGTGAGAGTGAGATATAATAATTGCTCTCTAGGTCCAAGATCGTCTATAAGAAGAAAACACTATTATCGTATATATAAGTTAAATTATTATCCTTGCATAGCAACGAGGAACACATACTGCAGGATGTCACGAGATAGATTACGGATCAACAGATACGCGTATATAAGTCATTAAGAGAGTTGGTTTCGAGTCGACAAATCAAAACACCTATATTAAGTTGCAGCGTACAGTACCCATAGAACTCACACTAAGGAACTTTCTTGGCGAACATGCCATATACGAATTAGTCGGTACATCCGCTCAAAGCAGCCATTCTGAGAGTAGTAACCGAGCTACCTTGGGTGTCACTACTCTCGACACACGAACGAGACAATTGCGGACGAATTGGATAGTGTTGCATTATTACGATGGCCATCACTAGCATTGTAACTTAATAGCTTGGTGAGACTATCCCAACTTATAAGATATCATACCTGTATAATTAGTATTCCGTCTCACGCTGTCATAGTGCGCCACTAGTGTTTTTCAGGTCCCCACTACAATTGAGCACAAGAATTCCAACATTCATGGTGTAAGCATCGAACGGATCGCCTGAATCCGAAGGACATACCATGTACAGATCCAGGAAAGACTCCCGAGAGAGCACTTGGTACAGGTATATTACTGCTAGACGATTTTAGACATACGGCGAAGTCAGTTTCTGAGTACGCAAGTCTTGATATGAGGAATCTAGTCCATGCACGGATAATACTATCAACCTAACGCCAGCTTATCATGTTGGCAAGATACTAGTAGAGTTATCCTGGATTGTGTCACTCAATCATCTCCTATGCTAGGCCTCTGAGATCTCCCGTGTGGCCTTGTTGAGCTGTCGCTTGGTATTAAGATGTGGGAGCTGTGGCAATTGGGATTTGCCCTCGTCGGCCAATTCTTCTACTTGTTCCTTTAGACAGATAGTACGCTTATTGTGCCTACTCTAAGTACCCGAGAATCTGTGACATCTGAATGACCATGGCATAATAGGTTTGAACTTCTTGTCACGACACCTTAGTCTGGGCACTGATTAACAGATTTTGGTGGTGTGCTTACGAACTGTGCGTATCTCATTCTTCCACTGTGTTCCCGTCAAGCTAATCTCCAAAAAGATTAATTGGAATCGTGATAACTGTAGATAACGCATTCTGTGAGAGAGACAATCAGTTCTTTATGAGAAAAAACTGGTTTTACTGGTATACACCTTCATAGATGACGCCTCGGGCAATCTCGATATGTCTTGTTGAGTAATGAATGGTACACAGTAGCTAGACATGTATAGAAGCTGCACATAAGGTGTAATCGCGGAGTAAGATCAGTATATCTCGCTTACAGCTCAGTCAGGAACTATATGTGTGTCTAGGGAGATACATCTGTTCGGCCGCGTTAAGAATAAGACCGCAGTAGAGAAGTAGAAGGGTATACTTCTGTGCGATATTGAGTATTACTTGGCTTATGAATTCCTAGGTTGTGCATTATCTTTAACAACCTGTCTTCTCAGCCGAGATTACTACAATTGCGACATAACTGAGCTACAACAAGACTGACAACTCTCAGCACACTCGCGACTCCATGTGATCCTCAGCCATCTCTGTAAGTGCGCTCTGTTATATCATATCTGGAGCAAGACCTAAGTAATAGAAAGACAGAGTAATTGAATCAAAAGTCTCGAAGAATGACTCTCGAAACATCAGCAAGAGCGCTTACAGAAGGAAGGCTATCAAAGACAACTATCCTGGGACCAGGCCCTGGATTTGGAGGAGCTCAGATGAACCACAATAACAGTAGTAACGCACTATTCGAAGCAGACTCACGTTCGCTATATAAGTATCTGAGTCATAAGTTCTGAAATGATGACTTAACACTTGCAGATGTACGTGGCGAAATAGTTATGCGACGTATTGAAAATTGTACACGAAGACGGATCATAGACGTAATGTCGATGGTGAGATGGGGAAGACCAGAGGGAAGTCCATTAAACCAACTTTTGAGGTTAAGCGCACGCTGATGATGCGTTGCTGGAAAAAATCGACACCATGTGGCATCGTCCGCTGGCGTGGTAACGTTAGCGATGCTGATTTCGAGATACATGAAGTTAAGTCGCACATTAGCCACACTTGTAGTTCGAAGATGATGGTACAGGAGATTCGATGAAGATGCTATACGATGCTACACCGTAGGCAGATACTTGAAGTCTGTGAGGCTGAGGGAGTGCGCGAGTATAGTAATATGGATAGGCATATTTAATAGAGAGGTAAAGAAGCGTGAATATGTGTGGAGTGAAGAGTCAAGCATTTCGAAAGTTCGCTTGCGCTAAACACTCGCCGCCTGAATATGTTAGTGTCGTCCATAACCACATTGGCTTGGCTGTAGGCTTCGATAGTGATGTGCGAATGGTTGACCCTGAGACTAGAGGGTGACTCTACTGAGATCTATGTGAGATGACCCAATGGTAGTCGAACTTCTAGTCTTGTTCCCGTGCGGAGCCCAGTCCTATACTCGCCTCTACCAGAGTATATATAAATCAGTACTGAGCGTAAGATACGAGTAGATCTACAAACAGAATACTGATTGGGGTTCTCACCTTCTACGGAGAGTACTGATAAGGTTGGATTTGCATAACGTGAGGCGTCAGAGCCGCACAGTACTATGCATGCACTGTGTGTATGTGTATGCCGCTCTCTGATTGGTTAACCATTCTGGTCTTCGGGCAAACAACCCTCTGCACCAATAAAGTGATTTGGTAAGTGGTATTGGTCGCGTTTGCGTGCCTGAATCAATCTCTGCGCAGCGAGTTCATATCTATATCTGGGTAGTGCTTTTTTTGAGCCAATGACTTGTAGTGGTGACTAGAAGGGAGCTTACATCTGACCATGAGACGATTGCGACTTTCTTAGCCTGTGATTCTTTCGCCTATTGGGTAGTTCGAGCTTCACTCTAAGGTCACAGGTAGTATGGGGTGTCCAAGTAGTCTGCTGCGCGTATAGAACTTTGATATACTGGCCGCCTGTCGCCTGTTGGCAGGTATGCTGAGACGGTTGTTTGGCGCAGTAGGCTGTTTAATAGCGTTCTCATCATATATCTGGTTGTTGAGTCAGCTTGGTGGATCGCATAGACTGCGAGTCTATCGACGCCACCAAATCCGACACCTGCTTTAGAGGCACCTATCATTTGCTCCAATACATCCTTCCTTTGATCTATGCAACCAACGTCGAGCGCTGCATGTTGTCTGATCTTGTAGTCGATTGAGGGTCCTGACCATCTGCGCTTAGTCACGTGTCCTTTCCATTTTTGTTCCCATTCCAAGAGTTGACGCTGTGCTGGCCAGAACATGTTCCAACGTATCACAAGCCGTTTGAATCAATCGATAACATACTGGTTTGTATGGTATCGTACTATAGGTTGACTCGGTACACGTAGGCTCCTGGACACTAGCTAGTAACATATACATATTACTCCGTGAACATTAAGCAGCCCACCTGTGGCTTTCAGTTGGTAGTATGGTGAATAGGAATGGGTACATCGGAATTAGACTCGACCTCATAGTGTCAGTCTCGAATAAGATCCTAGTCGTGTAGCTTCAGAGTAGTTTTGAGGCCTGCATATATCAGAGCAATGAGAATAAAGTTATCGTGTCTCCCCATAGAACGCACGTCGCCTACCACATGGTTGGGCTTTTAGAAGAGCTATTATCGCAGCAATGAAAAGGTGGAATATTGATAAGGGAGAGTTAGAACTTATGTGCTTAAAACACTCACGTTCCTGCTTGACTGTTAGGAAATTCGGATGCGATCTATAGAATGAGAATCGTTCATCGAGAGGTTGTGTGTAAACTAGATATTACGCTCTCCGACTCAGCGACCTCTACATGTATGACGAATTGAGCTAAGTTGAATCGGATGACCCATTATCGAACGCTTGGAACGCTTCAAGAGATGAGCCCTGACTGTAACTACAGCTCTTGCGCCTCAGCAGGGCCTCTCGCATAGCCATCACTGAAAGCTAAGGAATTTTAAACCTCATCATGGTTCTATCATCTAAACAAAACAGAATACCCCTCACAATGTAAATGAGTTACACAACAGGTCTGAGCCAAAAGAAGATAAATATAATGAGATAAGACGTCTCTCTCTCATAAGTTATTCGATCCCGTCTTTTGTGAGTTGGATTGATAAGGATGATGGTAGAGAAAATTGATCAATATGTGAGTCTTGGTCTGATACTCATATTAAATTCGGGACAGTTGCAATTAATATCTAAAGGTGATGTTTTATGAGGCGCCATGTCTTCTAAAGGCACGTGCGGTCTTTGGACATCACTTAATTAATTTCTAGTCATGTAGAGGCCTAGCATGTGAATATGGAATTACGACGGTTTTTCCCTTTATGTTATAGCGTTACAATGATTTTGATACGTGATCATACCTCTGGATCCATACAGTCTGCTAGGGTCACAATACAGAAGAACAGTATATAGGTCTATCAGAGTAAACGATGCGGAACGCTGTGGCGATATAGTAGAATGAGAGATTCAAGTCACCTATTTATACTGCTATAACGGTGGCTCTTTATAGTGGGGTCGCCTAAGTCAGCCCAAATTAAGATTCAGGTGCATCCTAACATAGGATGTCAACCATCATAACCTGACAATGAAAGTCCACTGCAGTGCGCCCTATTGATTGTTCCAAAGGGCTTTTAATTCCTCCATGAAGTACCTGCTGCTAGAGATTTGCACTAGCTTAAACATAATTGCAGATTTCCAAGGTGGACAAGATCAAGACATTCATCAGTCAGGGTACAAAAGCTTCCAAGGAAGGTTAAATTCGGATGGTGGTTGTGTGGGAGACAATGAATGGTAAAGGGTTGGTTTCTGTGTGGGTTAGAGGCGTTTTGTTGACGAAGGACATGGCACCGTTGGAACTCTCTCGTGGTATACGAAGGGTCGAGTTCTCCTGACCATTTTCATGGCTAGGACCCCTCTTCTTCCTCATCGCTACCAAGTGTTCCCCTTGAACAGAGGACCGTAATTTCTCTTTTCTCTCTGCGACTATTTTTAAAGTTGTTTATACTAATAACTTGATTGGTTTCACATTTTTTGCTAAATTTACGGTAATAAATTTATGATAAGTTCTCAAGACTTGCATCCTCTAATGTTTCATGTTTTTCAATGCATAATTACTATAATATAATATCTATAGTGCTTACGAAAAAAATTATACAAACTAGATAATAATAATCTACACATTATGACGAACCTAACAAGATCCCTTATGGCTATAATCTTCTTTACATTATAAAATCACAAAGTTTGATTCAAGAAACATTAGTGTATAATATACATATACAAAAAGAGTAAGTTATTTGAGAACGGGGAAAATATAATCCATACATTATTATAGCACTCCTATTATACTTGAATAAGATTATAGTTAGAAAGTAAGGGTATATTTGAAATTTTGTCGAAACTCCCTTTATAATGGACTTCCAAAATTATTTACCACAAAATTTGATAGATTTTTCCTTATAAATTTGATTTTTTTATTAATAATATAATATTTCTAATATTAGTATAAACTAGTGAAATTCAATAATAATTTCAAAAATCTTGAAAAAATAAATTTATTTTCATAAATTATAATAAAAAATTTAAAAATAAAGTAAAAATTATGTAATTTTATTATAAACAACAAAAATGATAATTTTATTATATTGTGCATAGAAAAGGATTAAATTCAGATTTTAGATGGAAAAATTATTGATTATAATTAAATCATATTATAAAACTTATGGTAGACTACTTTGGCGAGTTTCATTGTAAAAACCTTTTTTTTATTTATTTTTTTTGAAATGCTCAACAAAGTCCAATAAACTTTTAAAAAGTCAATATGGAAAGTAATGAAGTATCATCATTGCCACCAAAACAACATATAAATGATCCAATAAATCAATATTATTAGGATATACGAAGTACTTGTTATTGTGATCTAAATTCTAATGAAGAAATGATCGTTCTTTTTGTGTTTTTTTATTGCTAGATTTTTCGATTGCGTTTAATTTCTTGCATTGAGATGTTACCTGAAAAATGGTTTTGCCATGAAAATTGTTTCCTTCGAAACAAACGGAGCCTAAAATACCTTTTTTTTTCTTCTATTTGCATGTCAAATTTGCTTCCCTGAAACTCTTCGAACTCTTCATCCTTCTATTCAACTAACTCTCACATTCTCAAACAACCCAGAAAAAGGAAAGTACAAATTTCAGTAATTGCTTAAAAACAAGTTCATCATTTTTTGATCATCAAGATTTGCATTCAATCATCAGTAATCAGAATTTCTATCACTAATGTCTAATAATCCAGGTAAAATCACATTCTTTTATCTTTTTCAACATTATTTTACTGCAAATTTTAGTGTATTGCTCGTTTACCATCTTCGTTTCTGCTTACCATTTCAAGCGGTTGTAATGMGAAGAAGATTAAAGAAGCTTCAGTAATTGATTTATCACCTTTTTTTAGATTAAAATGCATTGATACATGAAATGTTTTGATTCATATATTTCTGGAATTCTGGTATATTATTATGATTCCAAGAAATGCTTTAAAATGTAATGTAGCTATCATTTCGTTGAATGATTTGATCCGGGTGTTATTATTGCTAGTTAATTAGTTATCACTGTTGAACAATCAATGAAAGTTATGTAACACTTGTTTGAGCAATTGAGTTTCTTGGTTTTGCATATAATAGTGTATTACTTTCTTGCAGCTTGCTTCATAGTTGAATTAGTCTTGATAATTTTGCATCGAATTCTCTAAATCGCAACGCATTTGTTCGAAATTGATGGAGGATTTGTGTCAAGATATGTTAAAGTTACTCCTGACATCATCTGATCTTCATGTATTATACTTTAAAGTTGATGCCTTACTGCTAGTTGATCTGCAGTTCAGTTCTGCATAAAATGGCATATATCAGTTACTGAGTGATTGCTGAATGTCTTCATTACAGTGATGCAAGACGGTCAAGAGGAACGCGATAGGATCAGCGATCTTCCTGATGACATTCGAGTTCATATCCTTTCATTTCTGTCTACTAAAACAGCAGCAACCACTAGCATATTATCTTCCAAATGGAGGGATCTTTGGGCTGATCACCCGAAWATCATTCTACCGGGTACAACTTGTAGAAARGAAGCTCTCTTACCAGATTTTGTTGATAGAATCATCCAATGGCGTAAACTWAGATATSTCAGTGAATTCAACCTRGATTGTTCACTACAATACTGCTCAAATTCACAGGTTCTTACATGGATTTGTTCTGCAATTTCGATGAATGTTAAAGATCTTATGTTAAGTCTACCATGGAATCAGACAATCGCTCTTCCTWCCACGGTCTTTACTTCCGATTCCTTAAGGTCTTTACATATAAGCATGGCATATGTTCTAATACTTCCTCAAAGAACAGCTTTGCCAAACATCAAGATCTTGCACCTATGCAGAGTTCGAATTCCGGATAATGAATCCATCAGCAACTTGGTTTCGAGTTGTCCTTCGCTTGAAGAACTATTCTTGGTCTGCTGTTCTCTTCAGAATTCATTACATATTGCAATACGCAGCCAATCTCTCAGGAAATTGGTGTTTCGCAATCTTGTCGATGACACCACTGTATCAGTGGAGGCAGCAAATCTGGTTTCTTTCACTTATGAGGGCAACTTAACTAARAGTTGGTCTTTGCTGGAACAACAGTCTTCACTCATTGAGGCTAGAGTTGAAGTCATTTTTATGCCTGATGAAGATAATATAATTACACCCCATARATTCAACCTGTTCAGCTCACTACAGAATATTCAGACTCTCGAGATGTCYACTCCYGCCATCTGGGTATGTATGACTTGTGATTAACATCTTACTTTTGCCTTTTTTTTTTATCCATTCACAAATTCCTCATTTCGAACAACAGGGTCTTTACGAGGCAGGGAAAGCGGTTCCTGACTTCAGGAATTTGAAACAGTTAGACATGATTTACTTGGTTGAGAACAGTGACCTGTTCGCGCTATGTAAATTTCTGATCAGATGCCCACATCTCGAAAGCCTGATCTTTCGCGAGGTATCT
This sequence comes from Bassia scoparia, assembly GCA_008642245.1. Classification (NCBI taxonomy): domain Eukaryota; kingdom Viridiplantae; phylum Streptophyta; class Magnoliopsida; order Caryophyllales; family Amaranthaceae; genus Bassia; species Bassia scoparia. The sequence continues at coordinate 14,613 of SNQN01007538.1, read as the reverse complement.
TCTGAATCTTCTTATCACACAATCAAACACAGGCTATGTTTGGTTGGAAAGATGATGAAGTACTGCAGTAATATTCTTTCCACCAAACCAAACACAGCCTTAACTTAAATCATATAATCTTGCTATCTGTTGGTGTTATTCTAGATGAACGAAATCTGAGCAAGGTTTTTGGAGAAGATGAAATTTCAAATTTGTACAGAGAAAACATGCGGCTGAATGACAATCCCGCTTTGTCACATGTAATCGATGAATCATGGTGGAACACTCTCCATGCAGATCCCTGAGAAATTTTGCAACTGGAAAGAATCAATTACTGCAGCTCTTTCAAAGCGCAGTAGTAGAAGAATTAATACCAAAGTTGGCTGGCATGCTTCGAGGATTAAAGAGAACGAATCAGCTGCTGTGACCATGATATCAATGTCTTGGATAACTGATTTCCGAATTAGCATTTGCAGCTTAGTTCATTCTAGATGCTTGTAGATTTTGAAAGGTCCACTTTTTGTATGTGCATTGCGCAGCTTGCTGCAAGCACTTGTTTAGCAGAACTGAATTCTGTTTCAGACCAATACTCTTCCTGGCATTTGGCGAAGAAAGATAGAATAAATCATCTAGATTGTCTCGATTTATGGGCTATTGATGTGTTATTGCACAAGAATCTGAATAACTTTTAGAGATTGTGAAGTTTTAGGTGGATGAAGTTTACAATAAAGTTGCGATGGGTACATACCAGCACTCCATCATAATGTTCGTCTCTTATCTTCCATTATTTCATTAAGGAGCAGAGGAGACCAATGAAAATCTGCTACCAGAGCTCATTCACGTGGTGACTCTTGCCCTAGTCCAGTTCACTGTGTCCACGATTTACACCCCGTCTAAACAAGTCAGCACACCAAAGTTATGCTTACGATTAGTTGGCTAGAGTTTGTGAGAACTTAGCAACTGGCTAAGAGAGTAGTAAGATGAAAAGTAACACAAGTGCTTATTGTGGAAATGATTGTTATGCTCAGTTATGCCTTTTACCAAATGAGGCTCATCTATGTGTTATGTACAAATGATGCTGGAGTTTCATAGGCACCCCCTTACTACTGTTCCTACTAGAACATTTCTACCTCCTCGAAATGGAGAACTCTAGATAATATCCTAGAGACTCTAATACTCAAGTAACATATTCACAGTATCAAGAGATGCCTAGACATTCTATAATGTGCTCCTTAATTTCTCGCGGAACTTCTAAGTGCGTTCTTCTAGACCATATCCAGAATTCGTGCATGACTCCGAAACCTGTTTCTTCAGAGCCTCCTTGGATGGAAGACACTAGAATACCAGTTTCACACCATCGGATGATAGGGTAGTATGCCTTAACCGAGAGTTGTAATTGCGCTAACATGCACAGTAAGGTGTCTAACATTGACTACATTCATTTAATTACCTCTTATAAGAGGATTGCTGGTAGCACGAGCATCCCTGGGCCGACCCCTCGTAGCCGTACGCCCTTTGCACTTGCGTGGGCAAGGTATCCACACAGTGAACATACAGCTTCTTTGTGCTCACCAAACGTCCACAGTGATTCACCTCTCGCATTTGCAAGATCGTCCCCAACGCTCACATTCATCATAAGAATCCAACCTTTGAGTTAGTTATCATAGTTCATGACAGGAATGGAACTGGGAAGCTGACCTATTCCTGCAGTTGCTATATACAGGGCATAAATCTCGAACATCTCACGAGCGTCTGATCCCACCAGGAAGAGCAATGCCGCCGTCCACTGATGGGCTGTTCTCTCACGCAGATCCCAACATGTTCTCTGCTGAGAAAAACCTGTCAAAATTGCGACAAGTGGGATCACCTAAGTAGTTTTCAAATTAACAACAGATAACACCATAACAATCCAGTCAATTCTCCATCCTTATAAATAAGAGTCATACAAATTCTTGAGTAATTAGGGAGTCGGAGTTCCTAAGCGTAATCTTGTACAACAAGTACTTGTTGAAATGAAACCTGTGATTAATACTTTTAAACAATAAAAGATGTAGCGGCGGTAAAAAACAAACTGAACTGTACTTCATGTTTGGGATGAAGCAACTGGAAGAAAGCAATCAAAGAGACTGTGTTGGCGGTATGGCGATTTGGACTCATATGTAAAACAATTGGCTTACAAATTGATATGGAGCCATTCACACGGCCTCTGATTTCCGCACTCCCCTATAAAATCCGCACTCCAAATTTGCAGCCGCTTAATTGATGCGGAAATGAAGTCTCCATTCATACGTAAATACATGGTACCTGCAAGTATAGTATCAGGGGGAGTAGAAGGAGCTGTGTAGACCAGCGCTCTTTCTCAACTAAACTTTGTTTTCAAAAACCTAAATTTCATAAACGCCAATAAATAATTGCTTCCGAGCTGATAAAATAACACTTTGCTCCATTCTCCCAAGTCAACTAACTCACGATCAGCCTCACAAATCAAATCTTGACTGTCTGCTATCGATTTCCAGTGCTATCCTAAAATATATATCTATAGGAGAAAATCTAAGCTTCTGAGTATAACAATGCATGTAATATGTACAATGTACATCAATCTCACTAATTGTTATGTTGTCCTCAGAGTTCAGATTGTAGTCAGTTCATGTTGAGCCACTGTCACTCCAGCTCACTCTACTAGCTCCGCTCATTCTTCTAACCTATTAGCTACTTCAATCAAGCTCTTCTAACTTAGCTTGTTAGTGTAGATAGTGGTAGTTAGTTATATGTTATGAGCGCTATTTAAAAGCTGTATTCTTTGTAGATCTTTTTAATAATTTCTGATCTAAGATCAATGAATACAAGCTATCTTTCTTTCTTCTCGTCTTACTTCTCTCACTACAATTGCTATTTCTACTTGGACTTTTTGCCATTAACAACTCAATGTTCATTGTATCACGGTTCAAGAGCCCGCAGATGTCGTTGATGCGTCTGTTTATTGGCTGACATTCTTCGTTTTTGCTTGGACACACTTCAATGGTATCGTTGATTGCGCGATTGATTTTCTTCTGGTCTCGTCTCTGTTTTTCTGGAGTGGTTCTGTTCGTTTTTTGGTTGCGATTCTTTGCTGGATTGGTGCGAGTCTTTTGGCTGTTAATTGCCATTGTTCTTCTGGTATATTGCTTCTGAGGTCTGTTGATTGCAACTCTGGTATTACTTTTTCCTTGATTGTGATACGATAGTTACCTTGTCACTTTTAGTTGTATCATGCTGTTTTTTGATTGCTGTTGCTGAAACATTTCTTGCTTATTACTCCTGCTTCTTCACATTCTTCTTCAAGTTTTGATTTCATATTTTGCTTGTTTCTTGCTTCCCTTCTTTTTCTTTCTATATCTTTCATTTGCTTACCCATTTTTTGGCTGGTTGTTCCTTTTATTACTTTCCTTGTTAAAACATGCCAGAAACACCACAAATTATCCCACCACCTGAACCACTTCATACACCACAGTCTACACCACAAAACAACCCTGACCCCACCACTCTCTATGGGAGTGTGTACTACATACACCCAGCTGATACAACAGTGACCAAAATTATACCAGAAGTGTTTAATGGCAGTGGTTATGTGGATTGGAGAAGGTCTATTATGTTAACTTTGTCTCTTAAGAACAAGTTGTGTTTTCTTGATGGTTTCTTGCCAGAACCTAGTCCTGATGATGCTACATATAGTGCTTGGCATAGATGTAATGATTTGGTCAAGAATTGGTTGCATTTTTCTTTGGAGAAAACAATAGCCAAGAGTGTGTTTTTTATCAGACTTGCTAGTGATGCTTGGAAAGACCTTGAAGAGAGATTTGGTCAATCTCCTACAGCTCATTTGTATTCTCTGCACCATAGTCTTTTAGACACAAAACAGGAACCAGATGAGTTTGTTGCTTCATTTTACACCAGAATTAAGGCAATCTGGGATGATATTGATACTAAAGATCCTTTGCATATCTGTTCTTGTCCAAATGGTCAAAAGAATTTTAAGTCCCAGCAGGCCTACAGGGTTATGATGTTCCTTATGAAACTCATAGATGATTACAAACAATTGAGAAGCAATGTATTGCAGACTAAACCACTCCCATTTTTGTCACGTGTGTATAGAATGTGCCAAGAAGAAGAAAGACAAAGAGAAYTTGCCAATATTTCTGCTCAACATGTCGAGGGAATGGCTTTTGCTGCAGATAGAAGAAGATATTCTGATAATGGTAGGGGTAACAYGTCTTTTCAGCATTCCAATGTGGGTTATCAGCAAAGGGGTACTTCTAATAATAAGAGAAATGGGACTTGGTTTTGTGATCATTGCAAGAATCCTGGGCACACTATTGACAGGTGCTACAAACTTCATGGGTATCCTTCTGGTTGGAATGGTAATAAGGATAGGAAAGCTGCAAACCTCTCTTACAATCAAGATGACTTTGATGTGCAATCTCAGGCTGGTTCTGTTTCTCAATCTAGTACTGCTGATGTTTCTACACCACTTGTATTGACTATGGAGCAATATAATAGGCTGATGAGTTTAATACCCAAGGATCACGAAGCTTCATCTTCTGTTCCATCAGTTTCTCATAATGGCNTGTATGCAAATTATTGGTGTAATTCACTAAGGGTGAATAATTATTATTTTAGTATTTATCAATAGTAAAACATGTGATCATATTTTGCCTATAAATATGGATCACTTGGAAGCCTTGSATGTACCAATTACTACAAGTAATAAAATCATCTCATACTTCCTCCTTACATCTATTACTACTTCTCTTCAATCTAGTATACTTGTTCTTGTGCTACTACTAATCATACAAGTAAATTCACCAATTTCTTAACAACAAATAAATTATTTTGTGGTAACTTTTTAATCAACCGYTGCATTGACACCGGCACATTCTAGTATACAGTAATTACAATTAATTAAGCCAAGGGTGAGGTGTTCGTTAGCGCCTATACGAATATACGATAGTGTAGCTTACACACTTTTATGTTGTTAGTTCTATACGAAACAATGCCTGTAATGGAAGCATATGTAGAGATGTAATAATAATTATGTTCATGAACAATTTTCTTAAAAATCAAATCTCATAAATATCAAATTTATTACCCACATGTACACACTGACATACAAGATCTAAACAATATGCACAAATATAATATTGCAAACCAATTTTAGTCTCTCATGCCTTGTTCCCATCAACTTATTTAGATAAGTTTCTGTAAAAATAAGTTCAGTTCAGCAAAAATAAGTTCATTTCAGTTCAGTAGTAAGAAATTCAGTTCAATTCAGGAAAAATAAGTTCAATTTTTAAGAAATTTGTTATGGTTTCAGTAAAAATGAGTTCAGTTCAATACCAATAAGTTCAGTTCAGTAAAAACAAGTTCAGTTCAGTACCAATAAGTTCAGTTCAGTAAAAATAAGTTCAGTTCAGTAAAATTCAATTGATGAGAACAAGGTCTTACACTACACAAAAATCTAAGGCTCGTATAACAACGAAAATATAGGGACGGGTTTGAATCCGTACCTAAATTAGGGACGGAATTTCTAATCCGTCCCTTACTAGCGACAGATCAAAACACATATGTCCCTAAATTAGAGACGGATCAAAAAAATCGTCCCTAAATTAGAGACGGATCAAAAAATTTCGTCCCTAAGTTAGGGACACATTTAACAATCCGTCCTTAATCCATTTTGTTCCTCAAAACAATAGTTTTTTTTCAGGTTGTTTTAATTAAGTTAGATTCAACTATTTTCAGAGACCGTTGTTGGGTGTATCACCGCTCTATATGAATGGAGAAATGTTTATTGGTGAACAAAACAAGTTAGAATTGTCATAACGACACATGAGAAATAGGTTTTTCTGGGCGTAAGTGTTTAATCAAAGTTTGTAATGGCATAACTTAAAGCTCAATAGTTGAAATCGAGCAATTTTTTATATACATTTTAATTTTCAGAGGAGCATCCAACGTCATAGACGGATTGGTCTCGGCCCCACGGCTTACAAATGGTTTTTTGTTTGTAACTTTCTCTACGGGTATCTGATGGAGGTCCATTATATATCAAACTAATAATAATTTCAAAGCGCACCCCATGACTAACCCCAAAAGGGTTTGGGCCAAAAGAAAAGTCCAAAAAAGGCCTCTAGAAGGTCTCAATTTGTAAAAATATATAGAAGGACGGGGATAGGGCATTTGACGATAGAAACATTATGCCAACATAAACTATATATGTTCAATACCAGAGAAAGAGTATACATTATATGTTCAATTAAGGTATGGATGAATTCGAAGAGAGTAAACTATGACATATGTCCAATAGGAGGAAATATGTTCAATAGCCGAAAGTATGTTCAATATGTTCAATATGTTCAATAATGTTTTGATTGTAGGTTCTATGATATAGAGGTTCTATGATATGTTCAATATGTTCAATAATGTTTATCATTACTCATCTATAGTTGCAACTTCTTTTACAATTGTCTCATTCAAAATTCCGCTACAATTCGTCCCTAGCTTTACAACTAATCCCATTCGCTCTTCAGCTTTCTCAATTGAGTCAAGTCCCCAATTTTCCAAAATTGAAAATTTTGGAACGAATATTCAAGAATCCGTCCCTAATAATTTTGGGATGAATTTTGGAATCCGTTTCTAATTAAGACAAACCAAAAATTGTTGTCAATTAGAGACGAATTCATGGCAAAAAAAAAATCATAGAATTAGGGATGGATTTTTTTTTTTTTTAATTTCGTCCCTAATTTTTTATAACTAGTTTTCATCTTATATTGCTGTCAAAAAATTTTAAATTTAGGGGACGAATTTTTAATTCTGATCTGTCGCTAATTTAGGGACGAATTTTTTTTATTCCGAAACGGATTTTATAATTCATCGCTTATTAGAGACGAATTTTAGAATCCGTCACTAAACAATTCCGTCGCTATTTTTTTCACTCTTTATACTCTTATATGCCAAGAAAAACATAAAATTTAGGAACGGATTCTGAAATTTCATCCCTATGTTATTGTTCTAGTACATATTAACAAAATTTACAAATACAAGRAAACAAGTTTGTATTCGAAGTAGCTGGCTTGAGCTTTATTAGTTTGTGACTTTGAGGTCACGAATTTAATTCCTTTAAAGAGTTGGACCGCATCACTTGATAATAATGCCAAGTGGATAGATAAAAGGGAGTAGATAGAAATAGGTTATTAAGAGTAATTACCACAATATTTTTATTTGTTAAATCCATTTTAGGGAAATTTGGGGACGCATGTAGAATTTCCGTCCCTAAATTTTTGGACGGGTTTTGAATTTCTATCCCTAATTTTTAGGACTGGTTTTGAATTTTTGTCCCTAATTTTTAGGGACAGATTTGATCTTGAATTTTCATCCCTAATTTTTAGGGACGAATTTTCAAATTTCAACCCTAATTATAAGGGACAGATTTTCAAATTTCTTCCCTAATTTTTAGGGACGGATTTCAAAAATTTTGACACAAACTTGATTTAGCAACGAAGGTTTTAGAGACAGATAGTATCCGTTCTTAAATTCGTCGCTAAGTTCAAATAGCGACGAATTTGATCCATTTAGGGACAAATTATGTTCGTCGCTAAATGAACTTTTTTTGCATTGTTAAATTTTCTACCGAATGGTCAATGTTGCAATAAAGACCAATATATACAATTAATAAAGATGTTATTCAGTTGTGACTTCGTATGACCTTGTGTCATGTTTCCAATAAAAGTTTAGATTAATCTATGACCAAACCCTTTTCATTATGTGTTGGTTCCATGTCGTGTTGCAATTATCTAAAGGAATAATTGCCAAGAAAATTCAACAAGCTATGTTTTAGGTTTTTGTAAGAACATGTGGAATCTTTTAGTTTCCATAAATTGTTGAGCCACCTATACATCCAACTCACTCTACTGATCCAGCTCATTCTTCTAACCTGATTTAGCTATTTCAATCAGCTCTTCTACTTAGCTGTTTGTTAGTTAGATTAGTGGTTAGTTAGTTATTGGTTGTATGAGCTGCCTATTTAAAGGCTTGTATTCTTTGTCATCGAACTAATGATTTCTGATTCTAAGATCAATAATACAAGCTATCTCTTTCTTCTCTTTCTCTCTTACTTTCTCGCACTACAATTGTTATTTTTCTATGTTGGCATTTCTGCCATTAACAAACTCAATATTGTACTTGTATCATGGTATCAGAGCCCCCAGATGCTCGATTGAATGCGTCTGAGTTTATTGGCTGATATTCTTCTTCGTTTTTGCTTGGATCACCTTCATTGATCGTTTGATTGCTGCAATTGATTTTTCTTCTGGTCTCGTTTCTGTTTTTCTGGAGTGATTCTGCTTCGTTTTTGGTTGCGATTCTTTGCTGGATTGGTACGAGTCTTTTGGCTGATGATTGCCATTGTTCTTCAGGTATATCGCTTCTGAGGTCTGTTGATTGCAACTCTGGTATTACTTTTTCCTTGATTGTGATACAATAATTGCCTTGTCACTTTGAGTTGTAGCATGCTGATTCTTGATTACTGTTGCTGAGACATTTCTTGCTTATTACTCCTGCTTCTTCACATTCTTCTTCAAGTTTTGATTTCATATTTTGCTTATTTCTTGCTTCCCTTCTTTTTCTTTCTATAACTTTCATTTGTTTACCCATGTTTTGGTTGGTTGTTCCTTTTATTATTTTCCTTGTTAAAACATGCCAGAAACACCACAAATTATCCCACCACCTGAACCACTTCATACACCACAGTCTACACCACAACACAACCTTGACCCCACCACTCTCTATGGGAGTGTGTACTACATACACCCAACTGATATAACAGTGACCAAAATTGTACCAAAAGTGTTTAATGGCAGTGGTTATGTGGATTGGAGAAGGTCTATTATGTTAACTTTGTCTCCTAAGAACAAGTTGTGTTTTCTTGATGGTTCCTTGCCAGAACCTAGTCCTYATGATGCTACATATAGTGCTTGGCATWGATGTAATGATTTGGTCAAGAATTGGTTGCATTTTTCTTTGGAGAAAACAATAGCCAAGAGTGTGTATTCTTTCAGACTTGCTAGTGATGCTTGGAAAGACCTTGAAGAGAGATTTGGTCAATCTCCTYTAGCTCATTTGTATTCTCTGCACCATAGTCTTTTAGACACAAAGCAGGAACRAGATGAGTCTGTTGCTTCATTTTACACCAGAATTAAGGCAATCTGGGATGATATTGATACTGAAGATCCTTTGCATATCTGTTCTTGTCCAAATGGTCAAAAGAATTTTAAGTCCCAGCTACAGGGTTATGATGTTCCTTATAAAACTCAGAGATGATTACAAACAATTGAGAAGCAATGTATTGCAGACTAAACCACTCCCACTTTTGTCACATGTGTATAGAATGTGCCAAGAAGAAGAAAGACAAAGAGAAGTTGCCAATGTTTCTGCTCAACATGTTGAGGGTATGGCTTTTGCTGCAGATAGAAGAAGATATTCTGATAATGGTAGGGGTAACAGATCTTTTCAGCATTCCAATGTGGGTTATCAGCAAAGGGGTACTTCTAATAATAAGAGAAATGYGACTTGGTTTTGTGATCATTGCAAGAATCCTGGGCACACTATTGACAGGTGCTACAAACTTCATGGGTATCCTTCTGGTTGGAATGGTAATAAGGATAGGAAAGCTGCAAACCTCTCTTACAATCAAGATGACTTTGATGTGCAATCTCAGGCTGGTTCTGTTTCTCAATCTAGTACTACTGATGTTTCTGCATCACCTGTATTGACTATGGAGCAATATAATAGGCTGATGAGTTTAATACCCAAGGATCATAAAGCTTCATCTTTTGTTCCATCAGTTTCTCATAATGGCACAGCTCTCTTGTTAGGTAATTTGTTGAGTTTATTCTCTAGTTACAAATGTTGTATGATCTCTACCTATAAGTCAGCTTGGGTTTTGGCAGTAGGGTAACCCACCATATGTGCCATGATGCTGCTATGTTTTCTTCCCTTGATAAGATGCCTAGAGGTGATCATTTGATTACTGTGCCTGATGGAGGTCAGGCTGAGATTTTGCATGTGGGATCTATCTCCTTTGGGAATGGGATAGTTCTTAAGAAGTTTTTCATGTTCCTTGTTTTCAATACAATTTGATCTCAATTAATAAATTGTGTGCCGATATGTCTTGTGAAATAAAATTTACACCTTCTTGTTGTCTGATCCAGGGGCCTCTTTGGACCCAACCACTAGTTCTTGGTAAACTTTCTCAAGGARTCTACTGCTTTGATCAAGGCATTTCCCAACAACCAGCTATTTCATCTCCTTCAGRAGCATCTGCTTCTATTTCTCCTCCTGSTCATACCACTTCTTTGTCCTGCATAGCTGATTCCAGTACTAAATCCACTGAAGATTGCAAACTTTGGCATCTCAGYATGGGACATATTCCTTTCTCTRAGCTTCCCTTGGCCACCAATAAAGTTGTTGCTACAAAAATTTCTGATTGCATATGTCAAWTTTGTCTAGCTGCTAGGCAAARAAGGCAATGTTTTCCAGTTAGTTCTATTAAGACAYTTCAACCTTTTCAGCTWATTCATGTAMATTTGTYGGGAKCCTACAAGGTTCCAACTCATAATAAATGTAATATGTTTCTTACTATAGRGGARGATTTCTCTAGACATACTTGGATTCATTTTGTAAAACACAAATCTGATGCAATTCAAATTTTACAAAATTTTCTTGCCTATTCTGTTACTCAATTCAATCTTTCAGTTCAAATTATGAGATGTGACAATGCTAAAGAGCTTACTGAATGTGACATGCTAGCCTTTCTTTCATCTAAGGGTGTTATCATACAAAAGACATGTGCAGAAACTCCACAACAAAATGGGGTTGTGGAGAGAAAGCACAAACATTTGTTAGAAATGGCCAGAGCTCTTTATTTTCAATCTAGGTTGTCTGTTGCTTATTGAGGGAAATGTATTTTAGCTGCTGCTCATATAATCAACAGGCTACCTCTTCTTTCTATTGGTAATCAAACACCACATACAAAACTTTTTGGCCAACAACCTGACATCTCTCATTTGAGAGTTTTTGGCTGCTTATGCTTTGTTTCTACCCTTAAGCAACACAGGGGTAAATTTGATCCTAAGGCAGACCCATGTGTGTTCATTGGTTATCCCCCAAATCAAAAGGCTTATAAGGTTTTGAACCTCAAAACTTACAAAATCCAAGTGACCAGAGACATTGTTTTTCATGAGAAGCATTTCCCTTTTCATTTCTCTCAAAATCCCACAACCCCTTCTCCTTCTCTCTTTCCCATTTTTCTTCCAACATCCGCTAATCATCCTTCTTATCATGATTATGATCTCCCTGAGATTTTTCATCTTTTGTCTCCTTCTACTTCCTCCCACTCACCTCCTACATCACCTCCCACCTCCACTCCTCCCTCTCCTACTTCTCCTTCTTCTCCTCCCCATTCTACACCTTCTTCTCCTTATACTTTTCCCACTTCCTCTTCTTCATCCATTATGGATTCTTCTGAGCACATTTCTGCTTCTGAACCAGCAAGACATGTTCTTAGAAAATCCACTAGGGTTTCCAAAACTCCCTCCCATTTTCATGATTATGTCTGTAATTTGCCAGGATAGAAGCCTACTGCTCTTTTGTCATCTCACTGGTGTAACTTAATCTCTCCTCCCTCTCATTTGGCATTATCAGCACAGAATCTTATTGTTCTTAAGGAACCTTCCACATATAAGGAAGCTTCTCAGGATCCTAACTGGGTTGCAGCCATGGATAGAGAGTTACAGGCACTTACCATGAATAATACTTGGCACATGGTTCCTTTACCTCAGGGTAAGAAACCCATCTCTTGCAAATGGGTATATAAAACAAAACTCAAGTCAGATGGTTCCTTGGAAAGATTGAAAGTTATACTTGTGGCTGTGGGATACACACAAAAATATGGTGTTGACTATTCTGAAACCTTCTCACCTGTGGTCAAAATGACCACCATCAGAAGCATTATTGCTATTGCAGCAAGTAAACAGTGAAAATTGTTCCAATTGGATATTAATAATGCTCTCCTGCATGGGGATTTGTTTGAAGATGTATATATGAAACCACCACCTGGGTATCCTAATCCTCAAAATTTGGTTTGCAAATTGAAGAAGACATTGTATGGTTTGAAGCAAGCAAGTAGGCAATGGTTTGCTAAATTGACTAATGAGCTGTTACATCACAGTTTTACTCGATCAAAGAATGACTATTCACTTTTCATTCGAAGGCAATCTACTGGGGTAATTGTTGCTGCAGTGTATGTGGATGACATGATTTTAACTGGTACAGATACTGCAGGCATCACCAGCTTGAAATCTCATTTAGATTCTGGGTTTGGAATCAAAGATTTGGGTCTCCTTCATTATTTTCTAGGGTTTGAGGTGCATTATTCTTCTGAAGGCATCATTCTTACTCAAACTAAGTTCACTAAGGAACTACTTGAGGAAGCTCAGGTTTCTAAGCCAAGGACTGTAGCTGCTCCTCTTCCTCTTAATCTCAAGCTTTCTTCTACAGAGGGTGACATATTTCCTTACCCTGAAATTTACAGGAGTTTGGTTGGAAAGCATAATTTTTTAACCAACACAAGACCAGATTTTTCCTATTCAGTTCAGACCTTGTGCCAATTTCTTCAAACTCCAAGGCTACCTCATTACAAAGCTTTGCTACATGTGCTTCATTATGTTCATGGAACATCAACTCAAGGGATTTTCCTTAGTGCTACTGATCAGTTGGTTCTACAGGCACTACTAGAAATTCGTCGTCGGGCGACCGCTTTTAGCGACCGATATTTAGTCGGTCGCTATTACGACCGTTAGCGACCGAATAATCAGTCGCTAAAAGCTTATTAGCGACCGATTTATCTGTCGCTAAGGGAATAATATAGGGGAGGGTTGAAATTAGACTCCAAAAAAAATTAGCGACCGATACGTCGGTCGCTAATTTATTTAAAAAAAACATAAATCATTAAGAATTAAAAACCCCAACCATTCACTCGACACTCACCCACTTTCCCTCTCACTCGATTTTTTSCCCAAAATTCAAAACCCCAACCATTCACTCTTCCCTCTCACTCCTCCCTCTCACTCCTCCCTCCGGCGCAAACCCTCCGGCGACCCCCCGCCGTCCCTCCGGCGACCCTACTCCTACTGGCGTCCCTCCCTTTCTCCCTCTCCTTTTCTCCCTTTTTCTCTCTCTTCTTCGTTCTCCCTCTCTCTCCTTCTCCCTCTTTGTACTTCGACTAGCAGCGGCGCAAGGCACCGCCACCACCACTGCCACCTACGGCGACGGCGTAAGGCAGCAGCAGCGGCAGGACCCGGCGGCCCCCATTGTCCTTCTCTCTGCTCTTCCCTTTGTTCCTTTGTGCCCAATTCTTAAGGTATAAACCCTAAACCTCCAAATTGATTTCTAATCAATTTTATTTGATGAATTTGCATAAATATTATGTTTTAATTTGAATTATGAATTGTATTATGAGTTGTAATCAATTGTATTATGAATTTGCAGATTTAGGGTAAGATTTTGATTTTAATTTTAATTTTCATTTTAATTTTATTTCGAATTTTTGGGGGTTTAGGGTTCATGTTCATTGCATTTTATTTGGGGGTTAGTATTTAATTGATGTTGTAATTCTACATATTGTGGCTTACTTGATGTTGTGTTTGACAATTTTGGCAGTGTAATGAATACTTTGGTTATTGTTAAAAGGGGGCCTTACAATGAGCATATGAACTAGAATTTGTATCATTAATTATTTGCTTGTTGTTGAAGATTGTGAATTTGTGATGGACTTTCAACAATGGTCATTGTACATGTTTGCTAAGAAATGCATAATGGTGTTTTCTTGATCATAATAAGTTTACACTTCCTTAGATGAATCTACTTAGTTTTTGCATCTTGCGAGAAGCTGCAATTCTTATGTTTCAAACAATACTACATGCTTGCAAATCTTATGAATTGCTTTCGGTTTCCAATTTGGATATAATTTTTTTTCCTGAAGTATGTCAATTCAAAAATACAGATACGAAATTCTGATTAATTTTGACGGTTGGTTGTCTGTTTTTACAGGCTATGAACAGATATGGGAGGGTGAAAAATATTCGATTAGTAAGAGATATAGGTATGTTTCCATTCCTCCCTTTGATATTTTTGGATTTTGCAATGCTTCTATGCACTACGTTACCATGGTAAAAAATTATAGGTTTTTGTTGTTGCTAGATGAATGAGACTATTGTTTTATTAAATGCACAAGAGCCCTTGTGGATTTGGAGCTGATTAGAATACATAATGTTATAAGCATTTTGTGAGGAGCACAAGTGTGAAACATTTAACATTGAAAGAAAATGAGGTAGCTGTTATGTAATGCTCTCATTAGGAGACAGTGTGACAATGTTTGACGGACTATTATGTAGAAGGATGCATTTTTGATTGAATCCTTAAAATTGGCTCGGAGTCTTCCTGAAGTTTATTGGTTAGCTACGAATTGCTAGTCATGACTAGAGACTGTATTGATTATAGGCGCTAAATAAGCTTCTTTATGTCCCAGAATTAGGCTTTAGTATTTGC
>SNQN01007537.1:11311-32992 GCA_008642245.1 Bassia scoparia | reverse complement strand
TAAATTTGTGGAAGTGAGTGCAAGGGTAACAATATAGTTATTGTAATCTTTTTTAGCATCAGTGCAAAAAATGTTGTCTTAGATGAGATAAAGACTACAGTTTGACAAATTGTTGCTTAATATAATCTAAAGCAACACATTTTAAACCATTGCATCAAAACAAGGTAACACATACATAGTGTTGTCTTATATTAAAAATGGTAACATTTCTTTTATTGTTGCTATTTTAGGTGTTGCCTATACTCCTTTTTTTTGTAGTGAGTAATTCAATTTTAATACTTTAATGCATGTATTATATGATCAAGATTCAGCTAAGATTCACCTGTTACCTTCACGATATTGTTTCTTGGTTATGTGACGAGAGCAATTTGTCAAGATAGTGTTGCGAAACTTTTGATATTAGTTTTCTGGAATTTGCTTGCCATTTTAAGCTGCTGCTTGTTTTCATGTTCGATCCTGATGATCAGTTGGGTTATTAATGCAAATTGACATTAGCATAAAGCTAAGCTAATTTTCATGTTTGAAATCGGAGCTCTATGTTTTTTGGATTCACATTTCGCTTCTACTAACTCCTGATCAGTTTGCTGTTTAGGAAAAAAATTCACAGCTTTTATTTGTTTTATTTTTCTTATTTTATTTTTTTAGATTAGTTTACAAGCTTGGCTCATTAAGATTGATAATTTGAATGTTGCTAGAGTACTATATCAGGATATAATGTTAAAAAAGAAAGAAGAAGGCTTGTTTGGGGGTTACGACGTAGTCCTCGCTCAGAATTAGAAAAATAATAATGTATCATAAATCATAGTCAGGAATGAACTCAGGATTGTTTTATATAATACATGGATTATACCAAAACACAGCTTTCTTATTTCAATTGCTGCAGCGACGACAAATATCAAGTGAAACGATTTTTGAAGAAAAATTCAGGAAAAAGATATGTTATTGACATACTTCTAAGTGAATCATAGACAGATTCAGAATGCCAAACCATTTGTGTGTGCATTGGCAAAATGGGATAAGCTTGGCAAAATGACTGTCCAAATTCACTGTTCCCTGTCTTAGGGAAAGGAAATTTTTTCGAAGAAATGTCAGTCATGGCTGCTCAGGCAACTCTGCAACTACGAGGCTTTGAGTGTATATCTGAAAATGGGTCCTTTTAGGGCATATTGTTGCACTGTCACAGTAAACCATCGTTGTTGCTGCCTCCGTGCACAGTCCCCGAGTCCAGGGGTGTCCTGCTGCTGCTGGCAGAACCCTGAGTTTCAGTCACTGATCGGGCGTTAGACTTTTACATCTCCCAGGCTGTTATATCAATTACAAATACACCTGAAAATTCTAAACATGCAAATCTCCTATATTAGATGCTTATATTGACTTTTGTGTGTTTTTTCCGTTTAAGGCTCTATAATTTATTTTTATTGCAAGACCAAAATAAACAATTAATTTGTTTTGATTTTGATGTTTGTAGGTTCCACAAGAGACCCAAACGAAGCCAATGCAACCAGAAAATGCACCAACCAAATCTGGGACCATGGCTCAATTTTTGACAAACCGTGCACAGTTGCAAGTTCATAAGCAACAAGATGAATGTAGGAAGGAACCAATGATTTTCTATCACATTTCAGGCCAACCTATCCCGTGAGGTAGACACTAATCCGAAGGATCAATTGATTGTTCAACAAAACCATAATCCCGAGGTGAGTTTCTTTCTTGCACATGTTAGTGTAAGCCGACTTAATTGTAGATGGCTGCTGTGAATTTGCACTCATCCAGCAAATTATTTGAACTCTTTGCATTTTGACATTTTGTCGACTTGGTTGTAAGCTGTATGATTATTCTACTTGGCCATTAAGTCTACTGATGTTCTCTCTATGTGTTGCTGGTTGTTGCTGTACTGAAACTCTTTGCATTTTGTCATTTTATTACAAATTGAATTATTTATTAGAAAAACAAATACATATACTACACATACCCCAAATATTACTAAATGCATATTCTTATATATAACAAGATCCAATACATATAATAAAGTAAAATAACTGCTATAATAAAGTAAAATAGGCTACCATAAAAGCATCACAACATTACTTTGAAGCTACTGCAGTCTTGTGTTGTGCCTTCTATGTGCCCCTTTTTTTTTGTGCAACTCACCAAGTGCACAAAAAGCAAAAGACCCCTAACTCTAACAGGCTATAAGTTTGCACCTAACCTCAGTGCTTTTTTACATTGTAAAACAACTCCCTTTCACACAAAAATAAAATAAAATTGAAAATAAACCAAGACTAGGCAATTCAGGTAAGTCAATTAACCATGCCTGAGAGCAAAGTGAATTAGTAATATCATGACTGCAAGGCTTAGCTCAACTCTATGCACAACCAAGTGTCACTTGGTAACAGGCCAAATAATTATTTTAATAGTGCAGGAGAGTAGCTGCAACGGTTTTTGACTTATAAATCTATTTGATGTTTGAATCGTGAGGTAAACTTGCATGTCATTGATTTTGCATCTTCTTCTTTGTTCTGTAGCAGAGTGTTTCGACCGAGGGGTGATAGCTTTCTGATCAATGCTCTTTCCACCAACCTTTTAGACCTGTAACTGCAGTCTCTGTGATTGTGATTGTGATTGTGATTGTGATTGTGATTGTGATTGTGATCGCAGCCTGCAAGAATGACCAAGGCCGTTGTGATAGAAGTTCATATCTATATTTGCACATAGCCAAAAGAGCTACTTGATTCTATCTGATGTTTCAAAATAAATCCGAAATGCATATTACTCAGATCAATTAAAGCTATTGATGAAAACACTGTTATTCTTTTCTGATTTTCATTGTTATTCTTTCTCGTTTAGAGTGTTCTCCTTGCTTTGTTAATTGATTTACTAATGTGCTATGATGTTTCACTTTGTAGGTACAAGTTGAATCAAATGGCTTAGTGAGAGGCGGGGTTTAAATGATTAGCGTGTGACTTTTATTAACTACGAACGAAAGCTTTTTTGGTGATCTAATACACTCTTTATTTTTGGCCTTTGTTATTAGTTTTGTTCATTTGTAATCATCCTAGCTACAATACGCTAATATGTATGTATATATTCACCTATCTATATATAGAAATTAGATTTTTTGTGTTTTATACGATCTTCTTGTTAGTATTTTGATTTTTATACGCTTATTATATATATCTATTAATTAATTATCACAAGTCTAAATTAGAATAAAAAAACATTACATTAAATAAACTAATGTAATATATATAGGATTATGAACGGTTGTTAATTCAAAAGCGTTGCCATAGGTGTTAAAAGGTGTTGCAAAATCTATCTATGGCAACGGTTAAAATTCCTAAAGCGTTGCCAAAACTATAAAAAGTGTTGCCTTAGAGAGCTATGGCAACGGTTAAAATTCCTAAAGTGTTGCCTTAGAGAGCTATGGCAACGGTTACTATTATCTACAACCGTTGCGATAGAGTATGGAAACCGTTGCCATAGATCTATGGCAACGGTTAGTAATGGTTGAAGGCGTTGCTATAGCTATGAGAACCGTTGCCATAGATAAGCTATAGCAACGGTTGCTTAGGTTATGACCGTTGCAATAGCTCAAAAAGCCCGTTGCAATAGATCTATGGCAACGGTTATTTTTAACCGTTGCAATAGCTTTGATAACCGTTGCAATAGGTCTATAGCAACGGCATCAAACGCAACGGTTATGAACCGTAGCCTTAGGTCTATTGCAACGTTTAAAGGTATATATTGCAACGGTTTTTGACCGTTGCCATAGCTCAAAAATGTAGTAGTGTATTACAAATCCCGAGCAAATGCTAAGTTGTTAGAAAAATTGTGAATTAGTGAATTATTTTTAGGAAAATTTGCTAACAACTACCCATTTTTAACACATTTTTAGAAAAAACTACTTGAATTGTTTTTTTAATTAAAAAAATTACCCACATTGTTGCTTAACTTTACGAACCACTATCGCTTAACGAAAATTCAATATCACTGTTAACTCCCACTAATCCAACCATGCATCGCCAACCATTATCCCTAAGCCACTAAGCACCCAACAAGTCTCCACCAACACCACACCACATTTGAAACACACCCGTCCAATGCATAGTCACCACCCCCACAAAACTCATGAAACCCACCCAACCACCAACATATATAAATAACCCCCTAACCACCCACATTTCAACCACCATAAGCCATAAATCAACCCCTTAGCACCACGAAATTAAACCACAATAGCCACACCCACAACCTCCATCACAACTCGGCAACAATTGCAGCACCCATAACTAGGGGTGTTAAAAAAATCTGATCTGATCCGTGATTCGGCCAATCCGATCCGACTTTTAAGGTTTCAAATATTTCGGATCGGATATCCGTTTTTGGATCAAATATTTTACACTTTTGGATATTTGAAATATTCGATGTTTTCATTAAATAATAAAATAATATGAAAAAAATAAAAGAAAATTAGCATAAATAGGTAAAAAATATGCATTTAATCCGTGATCCGATTCGAAATTTCGAATATCCGATCCGAAATTTCGGATATTAGATCGAATTCAGATCGAGAGATTTTAGTTCGAAAATTTCAGATTGGATATCCGAAATTTTTCGGATCGGGATTTCTCCGATCCGAAAATTTCGGATCGAATTATCCGGTTTAAACACCCCTATCCAGAACCATAATCAAAACCACCATAAATTAGCCACCAAAAAGTACAACAACACACTCAACCCCTTAGCACCACGAAACCACCTTCACACCCCTCGCAATAGAGCATCAAGCAACACCAAGACCAATAGCCAATCGCCACCACCTTGCAATTGCATGTCGCAACCCTCAAATTGAAAATCAAAACCCTCAAATTGAATTGGTAGTGGTTTCGAAGGGGGTGTTGTTCAAAGTAAGGGTGGTTTATGAAGGTGGTGATGGTTGAATGTTATGGTTTCAAAAGGTGGTGGTTTCGAATTGGGGGTGGCTTCAAAGGGGGTACGGTGGTTTTGAATTAGGAAAATTTCGAATGGAATGGTGTTGGTGGTGGTTAGGTTGGTGGTTGGGGCGATTGGACTCCATAAGTGGTGGTTGGCGGTGGTTCGTGGTGGTTGGATTGGTAGTAATTAACGCCGTTAGTGTAAAACTGTTAAGAGATAATGGTTTGTAAAGATTTACAAAAATGTGGATAGTTGTTTTTAATTAAAAAAAACAATCTGGATTGTTGTTTCTAAAAATAGGTAAAATGTGGGTAGTTGTTGGCAAAAAGGAGGGAGTAATTTTTTCATAGTTATGCATTAATTAATGAATGTTTACACTTTTATTTATTTTCAAAGCTTCACTACTACAAAAAACACCTAACACACCACCCCTAATGCGTCGCACTTGTGAAATAGGCGACGCATAAAGCTATCGCGTCGCATTTTTTTATAATGTTGGACGCGATAGAGTTGAAAATAATTTTTCAACAACCTATTGCGTCACCTTTTAAATAATAGGCGACGCATAAAGTTTTCGTGTCGTATATTATATAAGAGGCGATGCATTAGACATAACCTATCGCGTCGCCTCTAAAATAATATATGACACGTTAGATATATTAACCTATCGCGTCGCCTCTAATATAATATATGACGCGTTAGACATAACCAATCGCGTCGCCTCTAAAGTAATGTATGACGCGTTAGATATGTTAACCTATCGCGTCACCTCTAATGTAATGTATGACACGTTAGACATAACCTATCGCGTCGCCTCTAATGTTATATATGACGCGTTAGATATATTAATCTATCGCATCGCCTCTAAGGTAATATATGACGCGATAGATATATTAATCTATCGCGTCGCCTCTAATGTAATATATGACGCGTTAGATATATTAATAATCTATCGCGTCGCCTCTAATGTAATATATGACGCGTTAGACATAACCTATCGTGTCGCCTCTAAAATAATATATGACGCGTTAGATATGTTAACCTATCGCATCGCCTCTAATGTAATGTATGACGTGTTAGATGGTACAAATTGAAACATTAAACTATCGCGTCGCCTTAAACATTAAATGTGACGCAATAGGTTGTTTGTTTTTGTTTGTTGGCTTTGCTACATTTATTAGAAAAATCTGCAGCAAAAATTGGGAAATAATTTGGGCGGCCAAAAAATTTCACAATTTCATTTGCATTTTGAAACTCCTACCAAAAAACACAAACAAACATAAAAACATCAACCCCAAAAAGCACGACATAACTTGAAAACACTCAAACCCTAAAGCACGACATTTGCATTTTGCTTCAATTTGCTCTCAACGAACACAGCTAGCAACGAACCCAGCCTGCACCGCCGTGACCGCCGTGACCACCGCTCTGACTCTTCTCCGCCAGCTAGCAACGAACTCTTCTCCGCCGTCGCAGCTCGCGAAACCAAAACATTCAGCCATCTCCTCGTATTTCCTCTAAGCCGGCGCCATTCCTCTGAGCCACCGCCGCTGGCAATTCCTCTCAGCCACCGCCGCTACTCGTGGAAGCAGCCACCGCCGCCACTTGTGGAAGCAGCCATCGCCGCTACTCGTGGAAGCAGCCACCGCAATTACTTCAGGTATTCCCTAATTTCTTAAGTTTCTAGTGTTTTCAATTTACTTAATTAATTTTCAGAATTGTTGTTGTTATATTTTCGAATTGGGGTATTTGATAAATTAGGATTCTTGGAATAAATTGATTTGGAAAAAAATAAATTCTGATTTGTGAAATTGTGTAGTACTTCATGTTGGATGTTAAATTTTGGTTGTGTATCACATGTTCATTGTTCTTGCTGCTTGTTGGTTCTGATGTGCTGCTGCTTTGAGGCTGTTTTGGGGCAATTTTGGAGTCGTTGAAGGTGTTAATATGGGCGTTGTTATTTTCTGGTCTGAATGTTGTTTATGGGCAATTGGAATTGGTTTTATGGCTTGTTTTGTGGCTGTGAACTGTCTCGCCCCTGTTCTGGAGCGTTCTGTCATGCTGCTGTTTCTGTTTTGTCCTTTTTCATCATTTCTGCACTTGTTTTTAGGCCTTGATTCCTTCATGAAAGTTGTAGGGCTCGAAAAGTAGATGAATTTAGGCACAAGAATTACCCAAATCGGAGCTATATGCTAGGAGTTATGCCTTCTGCAATATTGCTGGGTTTTTGTATACGGGACTTGTTTTGTTACGTTATTGGCTTGTTTGTATGAAAAGTTAAGCTTGTATTACCCAATTAACATTGGTGCAATTATGTGTGAGGACATGTGTGGTGAGGGGAGGGTGGTGGTCGTGTTTGGTTAATTGAAATGGTGTGTGGTGTTGAATTGAAATGGTGAGTGGGTGGTTGTGTGAATTAGCTAGCCAAATATACTACAATAACATTGTTAATATGAAAGTCTAAAATTGAAAAGAACACTTACTAATTACTAGTGATAGTCTAAAATGTAAGCATATGCAATGGTTGAAATTAATTTATGAACTAGCCTAAAATGAGAAGATAATAGTTAGATTATTATAATTAGTACTTATTTATTAGAAATTGAAATTCTCTATTGTATAAAATATATTTTAAAAAGCTTCAAGCTTAGTATTCCTATATAAATTAAAAACACCCTTGCTTGGGAAAAATTTACGACTACATGTATATATTGCAACTATATATAGGAATTTACTTTTATGTTCAACTAATCAATAACCTATTAAACTTCATACTATATAGTAATATCGTGGAAATATATTTTACCAGTTTGATAACCCGAAAAATTGATTACAATGTTGGGTAAACAATTTTTTTCCCATTGCAATGCTTTAATAGCTAAATAATTTTCTTAATTAATACTTTGTCTATATCTTTTGGCAATCTTAAACTTCTGAAATTGATAATTCAAATTGATAATTGATTACAATGTTGGTGTTTAACATATTTTAGTTTAGAATTGATATATGGATTGGTTGTTGCTTAGATAAATATGGATAAATCTTGGATCTCTTGTAAGCGTAATACTCCCGAATTTCGCCAAGGGGTGGAGGATTTTATTCGATTTGCTGTTGCACATCAAAAGGAAGGAGAAGGTATATGTTGCCCGTGCAAAAATTGTGGTAACATGAGTAAAGTTTCAAGTATTGATGATCTAAGGAATCATATTTTTTGCAAAGGATTTTGTAAGAGCTACACAACATGGATATGGCATGGTGAAGGAATAAATAATGAATGTGAAGACCCTCCATATGACTCACCGAACAATGAAGCCGATGATAATTTTGAGTTGGATGAGATGTTCTGCAATATGGAGGAAGATGAGAGGTCAAATGCCATTGATAATATGATGAGCGATGATGGTTGTACTGAATATACTCGCTTATCTGGCGTACTTAAATTATTTAAGCTAAAAGCGAGTAATTGGTGGAGTGACAAAAGTTTCACAGAACTTTTGAAAGCTTTGAAAGACATGCTCCCTAAAGATAATGTGCTTCCCAGTTCTACCTACCAAGCTAAGAAAATGCTATGTCCCATGGGCCTAGATGCGGAGAAGATCCATGCTTGCCCTAATGATTGCATTTTGTATCGAAATGAATACAAGGACTTGCGTGAATGTCCAAAATGCAAAGCATCACGGTATAAGGCTACCAATAATGCTTATGATGACAAAGATGGGCCTCCGATGAAGGTTATGTGGTATTTACCCATTGTGCCGAGGTTTAAACGATTGTTTGATAATGCTAAAGTAAGATGCAAAGAACTTAACTTGGCATAAAGATGAGCGTAAACAAGACGGGATGATTCGACATGTGGCTGATTCTCCACAATGGCAATGTATTGATGATAATTTTCCAGATTTTCGTCGAGAAGCAAGAAACTTAAGACTAGGCTTATGTACGGACGGCGTCAACCCATTCAGCAACATGAGTAGCCAACATAGCACTTGGCCAGTGTTGTTAACTATTTATAATCTGCCACCTTGGCTTATGGTGAAGCGCAAGTATATCATGCTATCGTTGTTGATTTCAGGCCCTAAACAACCTGGTAACGACATTTGTGTGTACTTGGCTCCACTGCTTGAAGATATGTTGAAGTTATGGGTTGATGGTGTTACTGTGTTCGATGCATATCGCCAGGAGTCTTTCACTTTACGTGCAATGATATATTGTACGATCAATGATTTTCCGGCGTATGGAAACTTGTCTGGTCATATTGTGAAAGGCTATAATGCATGCCCCATTTGTGAAGATGATACTAAAGCTATTCATCTACCAAAGAGCAAGAAGTTGGCATATTCAGCAAATCGTCGATTTTTAGCTCGACACCATCCATATCGTAGGCTTCGAAAGGCTTTTGATGGGAAGCCTGAACACGGAAGTGCTCCTACTCCACTAACAGGGGAACAAGTTTATGCGCGAGTTAAGGATATCAAGTGTGAATTTGGTAAACCATACAAGCCATTGGATGATCAAGTTTGCTACAAGAAGAAGTCGGCATTTTGGATCTTACCATATTGGAAATATTTGTCCGTGAGGCATTGCATTGATGTGATGCATGTTGAGAAGAATGTTTTCGATAGTCTCATTGGGACACTTTTAAACATGCCAGGTAAGACTAAGGATGGTAAGAAAGCTAGGGATGACATGGTAGAGTTGGGTATAAGACCCGAGTTAGAAGCACAAAAGAAAGGGAAGCGTTATTATTTGCCTCCAGCATGTTACACTCTTTCTAAAAAGGAGAAAAAGGTTCTTTGTGAGTCCTTGCATAATGTGAAGGTACCCCATGGATACTCTTCAAACATTCGCAACCTTGTGTCTCTAAAAGATTTGAAATTAGTGGGGTTGAAATCTCATGATTGCCACACTTTAATGCAAGAGATTTTACCAATTGCAATTAGGTCAATCTTGCCAAAGCAAGTGAGACATGCGATTATCAGGTTGTGCTTGTTCTTTAAAGCTTTGTGCTCAAAAGAGATAGATCCTGAAAAGTTAGATTCTTTGCAAACACAAGTTATTATCACATTAGGTCAACTTGAGATGTATTTTCCGCCTTCCTTTTTTGACATCATGGTGCATTTGGTAGTTCATTTAGTAAGAGAGGTGAAACTTTGTGGGCCAGTGTATCAACGGTACATGTATCCATATGAGCGTTACATGGGTGATTTGAAAGGTTATGTTAGAAATCGAGCTCGACCAGAAGGAAGCATGATTGAAGGTTATATGGCCGAAGAGGTGCTTGGTTATTGTAGTGAGAAACTTGACGAACTTGAATCACTTGGAATGCCTGTACCACGTCATGATGAAGAAAGAGTTTTGGGAAAAGGCACTATGGGGCGAAAAGTGGTGAATCATAGTAAAGAAGAACTTAACCAGGCATATCTATATGTTTTACAACAATTTGACGTAGTGCAACCTTATGTAGAAGAGCATATGAGAATGTTAAGGCTTGAAAATCCTAGAAAAGGTGAGAAATTTATAAGAGATGAACACAATCGCTCATTCATAAAATGGTTCCAACATACAGTGGATCTTGAGCTTGCAAGAACACCATCTGAGGTCAATGATGACATTAGGTGGTTAGCATTTGGACCATCCACAAATGTCGTATCATATGAAGGGTTTAATGTGAATGGTTATTGTTTCTATACCAAGCGAAGGGACAATATAAGAACGGTGCAAAATAGTGGTGTCTCTTTGGTAGCATCGGGTCTCCATTTCGCTAGTGCAAAGGATAAGAGACCGCTAGATGTTTCTATGGCATACCATGGCGTTATCGAAGACATATATGAACTTCATTTCACTGATCGAATTAAGGTCCCATTGTTTCGTTGCAAGTGGGTAGATGTGGGTCGAGGGATTAAGATTGATGAATTGGGGTACACTTTAGTGAATTTTGATAAATTGGGTCATCATGATGAGCCATTTATAGTGGCTTCACAAGCAAAGCAAGTATTTTATATTGTAGATCCAATGGATAGTTCATGGTCTGTAGTAATTCAAGGAAAAAGGCATGGTGTTGTTGTTGCCGACCTTGTGCCTAATGAAGATGAATTTGGACAAACGGAACAACTTCCCATTTTTTCACTGTACCGAGACCAAGATCCACCTGCTAATGTCGATGACTTAAGTGAACAATATTTGCGTAATGATCACAATGAAGGTGTATGGATAGGACGTAACATATCGAAACAATAAGGTTGATATATTATTATTCAAGTGATGTCTTAAGTAACTTATTTTTAATTTCTAATTATAATTTGTTATATCTAGTTGATATATTATTTAGTTGATATAAGAATAAATATGTATGTATGTATGTATAATTTTTAGGAAAATTTGTCAACAACTACCCACTTTTTGTCCAACTTTGAAAACAACTACCCACTTTTTTTTTTTTTAAACAACTACCCACTTTTTATATGTTACTTTGTGAACCACGACCCCTAGCTGATTTCAGGTTAAAAAAACCACCCAACACGACGTGGGCCCCACTCCTTGTTTGTTTTCCGGCAAAACCCCTCCCTGAGAATGTGAAATGACCATAATACCCTCATTTTATTATTTTTTTTCTTTTTTCTTTTTTCTTTCTTCTTTCTTCTTTCTTCTATCTCTCTTCTTTGTTCTACAATCTGATTTCACTTCAATTCTTTCACACACTCTCTCTCTTCTATCATCTCTCATCTCTCATCTCATCCTCACTCAATCACTCATGAAATTCACTGTCAAACCCATTAATCGCTCAACTTTCTTCCTCTTTTTCTGACAAAAACATAATTTTCGAATTTAAATTGATTTTTCTGGGTTTATTTTCGATAATTTTGGGGGTTTAAGTGGGTAATTTGGTTCTAATTACTGGGTATTTTTGCTTCGAGATTTTGGGAATTTGTTGGGGTTAATATTGCTGGATTAATTTGTACAAAGTTCAGCTTGTTTTGGAGAGAATTTGGTTCGAATTTTCTGGAGTTTTTGGGCGTAATTGAGGGGCGTTTCTGGGAGCATTTTTGGGGGATTTTGGCTCGAAATTTGCACGAAAACGTGTGAATTTTGGTTTGATTCTGCTTGTTTCTGCTTGTTGCGTGTTGCTGCTATTGTTAGAGGGTTGTTGCTTGCGTGTTGCTTGCGTGTTGCTTGCGTATTGCTTGTTCCCAGAGAAGGAAAGACAGAGAGGAGGAAGAACGAGGACGAAGAAGAAGGAAAAAGAAAGAAAAGAAAAAATAGAAAAAAAAAGAGTAGGGTCGGCTGTGACTGGAGCAGGGCTGGGCGGCTGTATGTTGGGACGGCGGCTTGGGGGGGAGGACGGATGGTCCGACTGTGACTGGAGTAGATCGAGGAGGGTCGGTTGTGGCTAGAGCAGAGGGGAGGGTCGGTTGTGACTGGAGCAAGGTTGGGCGGCTGTGTATTCGGACGGCAGCTTCAGGGGGTGGACGGCGGCAGAACGTGAACAGGGGTTGGAACGTTGCAACAAGTTATGGTGGTCTGTGCAAGGGTTTGGAGATGAGTGTTGTATGTTGTAAGAATTGAGAACAAAAGGAAAATTTCAGATTTTTGATAATACAAAAAAGAGTAATGTAAGGGTATTAGTGTAATTTCATTAAATCAGGGAGGGTTTTGGCCTGAAAACAGCTCATTGTGGGCCCCACTCGTGTTTTGGTGGTTTTATCCCACCTGAAAACATGTAGAGGTCGTGGTACACAAAGTTTTAATAAAATGTAGGTAGTTGTTTTTAAAAAAAAAAGTGGGTAGTTGTTTACAAAGTTTGACAAAAACTGGGTAGTTGTTGACAAATTTTCCTAATTTTTATAGTTATAATTTGTTGCATCTAATCGTTTATATTCCTTAATTAATATATAAGTGTATAGATTACAACTCACACAATTCAAAATTGTTGGACAGGTTGTTGATGGTAATATGGCGCCCGAAGAAGGTCATCCTAGGACTACATCAGATGATAAGAGCAAGAAGAATAAGAAGCAGACACAGAAGAAAAGAGGTCCAACCACGGCCAAGTATATCATAGAGGATGATGATGGACCATATGCATTGAAGTGGAATGATCATGGAGTTGCTGTTAGTGAATTCAAGGATAGATATACAGCTTACACTGGAGCTATGACACGTGCAAAAGTGAAAATTTTCATTGGAAAGTGGAATGACGTTGACCATGACGTGAAAGAAAAGTTATGGGAAGCAACAAAGGTATTGCGAGTTTGAGATTAACAAAAATGCAATTATTGTTTTATGTTATTGTACTTGTATTGATAAATTATCATTAATGTCTTACAGACTATGTTCATGTGTGATGATGACAAGAAGAGTTATGTGTTGAGGGATTGCAAGACAAGGTGGAAAGATTTCAAGTCAAGATTGACTCATGACTACTTCACGGCCGAAACTAAAAATGAAGAGAATGACCCACCATGGGTATCTTATGTGGGTATCGATGAGGATGACTGGATAAAGTTCAAGAAAATACGTGAGGATGACAAATTTAAGGTAATTTATTTTTTCTTAAGGTAAAATGCTAAAAACTATTGAAGGAGCTAGATTACCGTCATTTATGGTAAATTATTTTTTCTTAAGAGAAAAACATAGATTAACTTCATTTTCTTTCTTTTTACATGTGCTTGTATAATAATTTAACTTTAATGTGTTAAGAACAAATTGAATAGGGTCAGGCATAAAGAACATAATTTAACTTCATTTTGTTGAATGATGATGATGCTTAGTACATGCTTTTGTATATATATGTAGTATTGCATAATAATAATAATGAGAATTTTTATTTCAGGCTATTAGCGAACAAAATCGGTCTAACCAACAAATGAATGATCATCCTCATCTTTTGGGACATGGAGGATATAGTAAAAGGGAGGAGCAATATGCCAAAGAACAGATGAAAAAATCCATTTTGTCCGGTGCCTCTTCCTCGGGACTTGAGTCTGACACATCTACAGTGAGGATGGTGACACCAAGACCTCGATATGAGCGATGGATTGATGGAAGAACTAATAAAAAAGGGGAAATCACTAACCCAAAGACTAAATTGGTTGTGAACAAAATTGTAAGTATCTTTTATATCTCTCTTCACTTTTTTGCTAATACTTTTATGCATTGCCTATATCTCCTCACTGTTATGCTCATCGTTTTAATGATAATTAGTTGCTTTTTTTTTGTATGTGAAAAGTATGACTGGATGGAGGCGGAAAAATCTGGAGACTTTGTTTCCGAAGGAAGTCATGACATTTTGACCGAAGCACTTGGAACACCAGAACATGGAGGTTGTGTTAGGGGAATAGGAGGGAGAGCAAAGCATAGTGTTGTATTCAAGAGGAAAAAGAGAAGTAGTCAGAATGAGGGAACAATGACACTTAGAGAAGTTTCAGATTTTGCATTACAACTAACTCGACAAGTTAGGGAACAAACAAGAAATGAAATGAAAGAGATGACGCTTGAAATCTTGAAATCTTGTGGTGTACAAATACCACAAGGTATGGAGTTGAATCTTGTCAACAACAACCACATCAATGACGGTGAAGCACTTCGCCTTACTAATCGTAGTAGTTGCCATTCTGTTGATCCCGACCCTTTTGCTAATGGTTCTAAGGTAGCTTGTTCAAATATTATGTGCATATATTCTGTTGATCCCAACTCTTAATTTTTTTTAAAAAAAATTATATATGTCATCTCCTACTATAAATTCAGTTTTTTAACTAAGTTATATGATTTTATGCGCAGGAGCCAAAACCTTGTGAATTAAGTGTATTTGATGAGGATGTGGGTTATCGGGTTGTTGCTAAAGGAACTTTATTATGGAGTGAACCGGGTGAAATTGTTCATAATGTTCCTTTAAGAAACGACCATGTGAAGGTTTGTTTCAAACAAGTGCTTAAGGGAGAAGAAAGTACGGCTTTAACTGTTCCTTTTTTTGGACATGAGGTACTTGGAGATGAAGTAATTGGTAGTTGGGCTCAATGGCCTCTTAAACAAGTCAAAGTAATACAAAAGGTAATATCGAAACTTGTATGTATGCAATTGTTTCTACACTCAAAATATTTCTTTTTAGAAGTAATAATGCCTACAACAAGTTTTTTTTTATTTTTCAGGATGTTACATCTCCACAACCAAAGAAGAAAAAGAAAGATAATGTTGAAGTGGCCATACAAGCAACGGACAATGGGTCTGCTGCAGGAGATCGTTGCAAACCGAAACCGAATGCCGAGGATATAGATGAGATTCTTCCATTTTTATTAAGTAAGAACTGTATATCGTCTTTACCACGAAGCTGCAAAGAATTATACAACCTGTATAAAGGTCAAGATATTGATTTCAACATAGATGTTCCTTTTGATGATAACATCTTCCATTACCCAAATTTAGAAACATTCACAGCTTATGTTGGTGGCTATGATCTAAGGTATCTACTTAACATGGAGTGGTTAAGCATAGCATGTTTGCAAATTTGGATAAGGTACAAACCCATATCTTCCACATTTTATACTTGTTTCTGTTTTATTTCTTTAACCTCTTTTTATGAGAAGCACTTACTTTTTATGTATTCGCTAAATTAGGTTTTTGCAAAATGAGATTACTTCGAAGAAACTTGATGATGCGATAGGTTTCTTTTGTCCTCAAAGGCTGGGAATGTTCAAGAATCGGCCAACCATGCTTTCATCCTATTTAGCCCATTCAATTTCCAAACAGAGTACAAAACAATATATATTTGCACCTTTCTATCAAGAGTAAGTTTAATTACCATTTATTTACATCAAATTACTTCATTAGAATTGAGAAAAAAAATGTATGTGTTTACCTTTAGATACGAACCTTATTTCTTCAAATATTGGTGAACATAGGCATCATTGGATGTTGGTTGTAATATGCGTTCAGAAAGGCGTAGCTCTATTTTTTGACTCATTGCGAGGTGTGTTGGAGAATGTGCAACTGAAAGGACCCTTGTCAGTGTAAGTCATCTATCTTTCTTGGCTTTACATACGCTTTTGATGAAAATCACTTTGAATAATTTGTTGAGTTGCTTTTAATAATAAAAGTGTTGACAACAAATTTGATTTGAAAGTGGTTATGGTGATGATTGTTTTTGAACAAATACTTTGTGGTATGTTGTGGTCAGCTGGATATATTGTTGGTTTAGTTTGGTTGAAGCTGTGGGAGTATTTTTTTGTTCTTTATGTTAAACAGGATTGAAATATGTGCATTTATGCATATTGGTTTAGTCGATTTTTAGGGGAGGTGTTGCCGAAATTTACGTAGGCATAAGCTTTGTAGTATTTTGTGATCAACTCAATATGCTTTATTGAGTTGCTTTTAATGATAAAAGTGTTGACAACAAATTTGATTTGAAAGTAGTTATAGTGATGACTGTTTTTTAACAAATACTCTGTGGTATGTTGTGGTCAACTGGGTATATTGATGGTTTAGTTTGGTTGAAGCTATGGGAGTATTGTTTTTTGTTCTTTTTGTTAAACAGGATTGAAATATGTGCATTTATGCATATTGGTTTAGTTGATTTTTAGGGGAGATGCTGCCGAAATTTACGTAGGCATAAGCTTTGTAGTATTTTGTGATCAGTTGGTTCTATTGGTGTTTTGGAATACGTTGGCATATTATGATTTTACTTGTTGTTCATTGTATGACAGAGCATATAGGACTCTTAATCTCAGTCACGGGGCAAGAAAAAGCCTTATTTGGGAAGTTGTTGATGTAAGTTTCATTTTTTTCACTATGTGTGATAATTTTCTATATTTTAAAGTAATTGAATGTTAGATTTAATTTGTATTTGGAATTTTTTTGTAGTGTCCTAAACAACCTGGAGGAGTAGAGTGTGGTTATTATGTGATGATGTATATGCGTAAAATTGTCTCCCGTGTATCCCAGAATGAAAAAAATTTGCAAAAGGTTAATTATTTTATCTCGTATTTTCAATATTATTCATAAAATATTTTACATTGTAATTTTCTCACTAACTTATTGATTTTTTTGTCCAATATAGGATTTCTCTTCAAAATCATATTCTCAAGCCGAAGTCGATGATATGCGCGAAACGTGGTGTAGATATTTTATTGATCATTGTTTGTAGTTTTCTAACTTCGTTCCAAATACTTTTGGATTCTCTCCTAGCTAGCTAGTATTTCATTGTTCTATGTTTTAGGAGATAAAACTTAAAAAATACTCATTTGGTTGTCTCAATTCTCTAACTATGTATTTGCATTGTTTTATTGATATAAAAATGTTTTATTTTGGATTATATCAATATTTTATTTATATGTATTTTTGTTATTTGGCATTATATAAATTAGATTTGAAAAAAAAAATGATCATAAGCTATTGCATCGCTTCAATGTATGAGGCGACGCATTAGGTAATTATTTGATGCAGTAAGTAATCTATCGCGTCGCCTCCTACGATAGAGGCGACGCATTTGCCACCTATCGCGTCGCCTCCTACGATAGAGGCGACGCATTTGCCACCTATCGCGTCGCCTCTTACGTTAGAGGCGACGCATATGCCACCTATCGCGTCGCCTCTTACGTTAGAGGCGACGCATATGCCACCTATCGCGTCGCCTCTTACGTTAGAGGCGACGCATATGCCACCTATCGCGTCGCCTCCTACGTTAGAGGCGACGCATATGCCACCTATTGCGTCGCCTCCTACGTTAGAGGCGACGCATATGCTACCTATCGCGTCGCCTCTTATAATAGAGGTGTTGCATATGTTACCTATCGCGTCGCCTCTTACGTTAGAGGCGACGCATATGCTACCTATCGCGTCGCCTCTTACAATAAAGGCGACGCATATGCTACCTATCGCGTCGCCTATTATGGTTTAGGTGATACAATAGGTAGCCTATCGCGTCGCTTCTTAAGTAGGAGGCGACGCATAAACATACCTAATGCGTCGCCCTAGAGGCGACGCGATAGGTAGACACCTATCGTGTCGGGGCCTATCGTGACGGGGCAAAGGCGACGCGATAGGCCATTTTTAGGCGACACAAAAGGGTATTTTTGTAGTAGTGCTTATTTATTAACCTATTCATTAATTATTTCCTTACATTTTTTATACGGAGTATAAACACTAATTAAATAAAGTTAGGAGAGAAATTTGGGAGAGAAAAATGAAAAAGGTGGAATTTGGTTGCTTTAATATTAGTAAGCATATATTTGATAGAAATAGCAAAACCGCATCTTTGTAATATATATCGTCACTTGAGTTATTGCATGTGTAAATAAAATTTGGAAAGCGGGTGTGGAACTTATAAAAGACTTACTATAAACATGTTTTTTTTCGTGTCAACTACTAAGTCATGACCCTATCGATTGTTATTAATTTTATTCTGATGATATACAAAAAACGAGATAGAGTTTTATATCTAAAAATAATGCCCATCTATTTATTCCTCATCTATTTATTCCTCGTGTTATTTTAAGGGTGTCGCCCTTATA
The DNA here is from genome assembly GCA_008642245.1 of Bassia scoparia. NCBI lineage: Eukaryota > Viridiplantae > Streptophyta > Magnoliopsida > Caryophyllales > Amaranthaceae > Bassia > Bassia scoparia. The sequence goes on along the minus strand of SNQN01007537.1, from coordinate 14,555 downwards.
ATAAAGCCATAAAGGAGGTCTCGCCCTTATAATTGCAGTGAATCGCACCAACCCCCTATGGTTTGATCTTGGATGTCTAGCATAGTAGCATGGCTTGTTTGACTCGTTGGTGTTAGTTGATATTCAATTCAAATACAAACACCTTCTTCATTATTTTTTAATATGGAGTATAAACTTTTGTCGATATTTTATTTTATTTTAAAATTCAGATAAATTGAGATACATACAAAACAAAACGAAGTATATGAGACTGTATATAAAAAAAGGGAGACTAATTAATTAACTAGCTTTCTTCAAAGAATAAGGCATAAAATATGATTAGTGAGTCCAAAAGTTATTACTAGTGTTGACAATCTTGAACATGTCTACTAGATTACGTAATTGGTTCACAAAACGGTAAGTTTTGGTAGGGTTTTTCTTCAAAGTAAAGAATTTATATTAATGTTATTTTTTTGACGAGAATTTAATCTTAATTTAGATGTACCACATTACTACATTAGATTACGTATTGTCAACACAAATTATGGTTTTAATATTGTAAGCCATATAAATTACTTTACGTCATCTTCTATCTACTTGTAGTTTTCCTCTTTCTTTTTTTTATAAAAAAAGATCTTGTGAGGAAGAGAGAAGTGAATGAAGAGTGAACACTCAACAAGGTGATCTACATCCACTGTAACAAAATAATTGTGACAAAATATCTCTAATACATAAGGGAATGGGGAGTAATGGTGTCCCCCCTATAAAGTTACTCAAATACTCTTAATGATATAATTAAAAAATGTAAAAATAAAATTTTGAAAACCTTTTATTTACTCTATTTGTCATAATAAATAAGTTTAAAATGGTATATCCATCAAATATCTCAATCAACATCAATTGAAAAAATAATTACTAAAATGGTATATTCATCAAATAATGTCAATCAATAAACAAAAAGGAAAAGTTTAATTGAGTAAAAAAAGTTAAATCAAAATTAATCATGATAGTCAATTACTAATTAATAACAATAAGTAATTTAATCCCATAAATTTATTATGTTTATACAAAATTTAAATTTTCAAATTTATATCATAAAAAATCTCCAGTTGGATTCAATACATAATAATGGGAGTAGTATCATTTTTATGGAATCATTCAATTAAAATCATACGATCTACGAGTAATATATTTGTTCAATATTCGACCATATTTGTGTATAAATTTAAAAAATGTCGCACGCATCGCATTCACATAAAAACTAGTTTTGTAAGTATTTGGAGGAGTAGATTTAATGGTGTAAACAAGCATATATATTAAGTAAATTATTTTACGAGTAGTAACATATAATCTCTTTCTTACTTGTATTAATTCTTTTTACTCCGTAATTAAATTGCTCATTTGTACTCTCAATCCATATCCTTAAAAAGCGTGAAAATACAAATGTCATTATACTACACTTTCGAGATTCTCCAATTCAAAAATTTAATCGATCTGTGAAACTCATTTAGTTAGTTAGTTTGTTTGTTAAGTTTTATGATAATAGCCCAGACCTGTGATCAGATCTCCTGTTATACAGTCGTTTTTCTGTTGCTCTCTAATCACTACTCAATATTCATAACTATTTACTTTCTATGCTCAGGGTTATGCTTCCTGATAATTATCAGTAGAATAATAGCTAATGTTAATTTCCTTATTGTAGGAAATAATAGACTACTGTACATCAAACAAATTTTATCAAGAACAATTAACAATAGATAATCAAAGAATGTATTTACCAATTGTTGTGCCATGGTATGGAATCCACTGCCTTAAAAGCAATTCCCGCCAACACACAGTGTAGAATCAATGACAGAATGCCCTCCTCCACAAGAACGTCGAACTTGAGCATGGAGTTCCTCAAGAATTGTTCAATACTCTTTCTCAAGGTTTAGGGTTTTTTATATTTTAAATTAATAATAATTGATGAAATMAATCTCGATCACTAGAGGGTATTTATAGGTTATAGTGAAGCACATAGGAAAAAAGGATCGGACCCGGGCAGGTGTGTGAAGAGGAAAGCAAGAAACAAAGAAATCGAGCCAAAAAGGAAGAGCCTAGTACCTGAGTGGGTATCCGGTCCGACTTGGATGGTTCCTCACAGCCCAGCAAAAACCAAGGCCACAAACCCAATCGGGTCAGACACAAAGCCCAAGAATAGCAAAGTCTCAGACCCGATYGGATCCTCCATCACCCAACGGGATCTTGGGCGAAACTCTCCTCTTGCAATAACAAATTTGCGCACCTGGTTGGGTGTCCACATACTCGTTCGGTCGGATCTACCTTTTAACACAAACAACGACGACCAAAATGACTTACTTGAGGAGCGAAACTCCAACAATTATAGCTACTATTTTTTAGTTTATTACATTATTTGAATTTGATGTGTACATTAGAGTTTTTATAGACTTTAAATAGAACTCAACTCCTATAACAAATGTATATAACTCTAACATTTTGYCAACTTTCAAAAAGCATTTCAAAATAATAACTCGTTAAAGTTATATTTTATTTTAGTGACAACATATAAATTACCAAAGTCAATTTTTAGATAGAAAAGTACACAAATGAACCCTATAATATTACTAGTTCTTAATTACTAACCTCATGATACAAGCAGGGGAGGGGGGGGGGGGGATCAGATCAATCAGACTGGATATATAAGAAAGACACCATTCGGAACGGGACCATTTTCAAATCGAATTGTATTTGGATTGGAATCAAATCGGTCGGGATTATTTTCGGATCAAAGCACACAATCGGATCTGATTTTGGGTTACGATTTAAAATCATCTCGAATATTGATTTTTTAAAGCAAAAATTGTAAATTAGGTAATTTTCAAGTTAAATCAAGTTGAAACTAATTTTATTTTGAATTTTTTTGATGTGCTTTTCATTAGTAAATAAATTTATTTTATTTTCCATAAGTATTAAATTTATTGAATCATCAATTATTTTATTATTAACAATTTTGAACTTTAATAATTTAGTACTCTTTTCAAAGATTGACTGGCTTTTTAAACTGAAAGGAATTGCTTTCGAGGCAGGTGAGTTCGAAYTGGGATGGTTTTGAATCGAGCATGTTCGGATCAAACCATTTTGGCTACAAAATGGCTTCGGATCTTTCGAATTAAATTTCGGACCACATGTTCTGAACCTAAATCGTATATTTCAGATCACGACTAGCTTTGAAAGCTCTAGTAGAAGAGTGGGGGCAAGTTCCTCA